>OMLM01002406.1:71352-100849 GCA_900302695.1 Helostoma temminkii | reverse complement strand
GAAGAGGAGACCAGATGTGTTTATGTAAAAAAAGTCATTAATGAATAATAATAATTTTAAACGTGTGTGTGTGTCACAGGTGGGTCTCCCTACATAGCAGCTAAGATAAATGAAGCGAAGGATCTGATGGACGGCCAGATGAAGAAATAGGACTCGAGATACTGATAAAACACATCGATCATACTTTTTCATTGAGCAATCCCTGGGCTTTTCTAGCTGTTCTGACTGTTCTCAAATAAAACTATCAGACGAACCTTAAATAGGCTTTTGTTTGTGTACTTTATCCAACTTCATCTGAATTTTGTACTTCAAATGCTGCCACTTCTGAGGAAGATGTGGTGACTACAGAATGTGAACATTAATTACAGTGAACAAAACTCAACAAAATTACTGATATCCAATATGAACATTTCATTTATATGCAGCCATGTCCTATAACAGCATGCTACAGGTTTGAGCAGAGGTGTTCAGAAACATTTAAGCATTGCACTTGAGTACAGTTTTGAGGTACTTGTACTGGAGAATTTCCATTTCATGCTACTTTTACTTTACTACAGATATTTTATAGCTTATAGTTATTTTGTGAATTCTTAAAGAAGAATCACAAAAAGTAATGTTTTTTTTGTTCCACACCAAATTGCTGCATTAATTACTAGGAATTAAGTTTGCTATAATATTCACCTAAACCTGTATATTCATGGTATCCACAGTATCAAACTCAGTATTGCCTAAAGTACACTGTTTTTATAGTGGAGTATTTTTAGACTATGTACTTAAACACTTCATTTTTCTGTCTCTCCTGCAATTAAGTAATATGAATCCAGAACTGAACATCACTGCTCATAAAACTACTGTATAGATATAAAATAATTGTGTTGTGTAATTGTATTTCATGGTTGTTGCTAAAAAACAATAACTGGGCTTTGTTTACATTAATGTAATAATGGAAATACAAGATTTTAATTTATGTAAGAGTCAGACGCGGTTGGGTTTTAGATCTAAATGGAAGATCAAGTTTATTTAAGAACTACCTGCATACAAAACATATTGCACATCAACCAGAACGATCCTTAAAAAAAAAAAAAGAGGAAAAAAAAAAAACATACTGTAGTTGACCCAATGAAAACACATGGGATGTCACAACTCTCAGTAGTCCAAACTGTCGCTAAAATAAATCCTAATAACGCATGTTTTAGTGTCAAGAAAAAGAAGAGCTTCTCAATTTTTTTTTTTAAATACTGTACATTTTTAAAATAAATAAACCAAATAAATCTCCTTCCTAAATGGAACAGTCGTGACCAGTTTCCAGCCAGCCGGTCTGTGGAAGAACCATGAAAATGTCATTGTCGTCACCTGAGCTTGGTTTCCTTGAAACATGTCAACACCAGCGGAATCTGGGTTTTACCACTACACATAAAAAAGGGACATTAACCTCAGAGATGCTTCAAACTTTCTTTGAATTTCTGGCAATTCAATAGGGTTTTTCATATTTAATGTGCCCAATGTGTAGTAATGAGATGTTTCAAGGACAACTAGCACTGGTGGCTACTTCTTTGTCAAGCACTAATCAGTTACAGGCCAGTTTTCAGACTCAATACAATCAGATTTTTTTTGTTTTTAAACAGAAAATGGTTATGTTTCAGTGCAAAGAAAACAACTCTCCTATTGTTTCTTTTCCAGACACGCTGTAGTAACATTTCTTCTATGACTGAAGTGGTTGCATATTGAAAAAGAGAAAGCAGCTAATGTCAAACTTCTTAACAGATATATATAAAGGACAACTGGACTTGTTTCCCCACAAACATTAAGAATAGACACACCTGATTTTAAAAAGTTACGCCTCTGAAATCATTTCATGTTGTTTCAGTGTTGTCTTCCCCTGCCTACAGTGCAGTAGGGGTACATAGTCCACATGGAGACAGTTCAACTGTGGCAGATGAGGTTAATCAAGCACTAAAACAAGTGAAACGATTTCAGATGGTGCGCAGAGCCAGGCAACAACATGTTGATTCTACTCTCAAGGCACAACAGCTGATCACATTTATGTCAAATATACTTGGGTTTCCAACAAAATCTGCACTGTGGTACTGCTCATGCAGAACATTTAAGTTACAAACTATGTCAGATGCACAAAACATCCTGAAAAACAGTGGAAGCATCTTTTTTCAGTCCACCTGACAAAAGGTAGACGTTTATCCTCTAAAACCAGCTGTGGTTTTACTTCTACTAATAAAAAAGAACTGCTGCATTCATACCACAGTATGAGTTTGAGTGGAATCCCTTTCTGCATTTAAAAAATACTGCATTCAGTCCAACCTCACCCTAAGTTCTAAATGAAAAGTGGACTGAAAAGTATAGTTAAGTAAAGATGTCTGTACGTCCGTGTGTGTTTGACTATCTTTGGCAAGCTCATACAGGAAGAACTATTGTAAAAAAAAAAACTGTTGTAAAATTAATAGTTGGACAGAACTTGGTGTAAAGGGGAGGTTGATGTTCACACCTCTAAATCGTGCACAGTGGAACAGGTTTCAAATATTTGTAAAGTAAAAAAACAGTGCATGGTGTATTTAAATGTTTCAGTTTTAAAGCTGCTCTAGAGACAAGGAGATTCAATCAAGTGCAGCCAAAGAAGTTCAAATATTTGAAACCATTTCCTTTGCCTGGGTCTGACTAAGAGAGTCCGTTAACAACAGCTTGTGGGTTAGACTCCTCGTTATAGGAGACTTTGGCAGGCTCCTCGGGGGAAGACCTGGGAGCTCTGTCGCCATCATTGGCCTCACTGTCGGCAGCCTTATCAGAACCATTGGCAGTTGGCGGGACAGACTGAGGGCTGTGCTCAGAGATGGTGTCCACCTGACCCTGTGAAACAGGGGATAAACTATTAAGCATCAGCAACATGACAAAGCAGCCATTACCCTAGTAAGGTTTATTAAGCAAACAGACAAATCTGAATCACTCTGTAATGTGGCATTTCAGTACTAACCACATCCTTATTTTTCTTGGTGTCCTTTGTGGTCGTCTGTCTGCTCTGAGATTCAGCCCTGGATATGTAGTCGGCCACAGTCACTGTACCGTTAGGAAAACACAGAAAAGAAAAACGCTGGTTATGATAAGTGTCTCTTGTTCGGATGTTCAGAACTTCATCGCGATTTCGACTGCACATCTGGTACTCCTCGTACATTAGTAGACGACACACAATGGTGGCAATAGCAACGTGAGGGATTTTCACACCTGCTCACACCTGAGCAATAACTGAAAAGCAAGCATGTCTGTCAAGGTTAAAAGAAATGGGTAACACAGAGCAGACCTTGCTATCTGAGAGGGGCTTCATTCATCTTCAGCTCAACAAATACTACAAAAATGTATTACTATGGCACATCACTTAAACCAAGACTGGCACTGTTACAGCCTGACAACACTTGGTTGCAGCCAAGTTATTAATGAAGAAGCACAGTGCCGAAACCAAAACATTGAAATATTAAGAAACAACAACAAATGATGCATAATTCTTGTATTGCACTGGGTGAAGGAGGGTTTGTTAGAAAGGTGTTGTTCTACAGTATTAACATGATAATCCCCACAACTGCATATCTCAGTAGGAGCCAGTCCATCAACCAGCCACATTTTATCATTCACCAAAAGCCTCCAAGAACAAGTATCACTCAAGTAACACATGTTGTTTAGTATGTTCTGGTTGTCACGCAAACATTTAGTCAAGCTGTTAGGCGAGCACCGTTCAGGTGATGGGAAGCTGGGAGTTGCCATGGTTACCTGGCTGCCTGTCTTGAGGGAGGCGGACACGGCGACGCCGACTACGATTACGCCGCTGAGGCTTAGCTTCAGAGTCATCTAGAAGTGTTCAGGCATCACAAAGAGAGGGGTTTGGGGCTTGTATTACCTTTCCCAGAAACCTGCCTGTGAACTGCCCCGAATTCTTTTACACTTAAAACGGCAGTAAGCTTGAAGAAATTTTGTACCAACATGGCGCAACAGACTACATATTCTAGCAAGTTAAATCTGTCTGTCTTTGTGCAGTGTATGGGTGAGCATTGTAAAATCTTCTTTTGAAATAATTCCCTACCTATTCCGTTTTCATTCATTGAGGCATTGTCTGACTCGCTCATGCCATCCATCAGTGTGGCATCTTCATCCGTTCTGCGTCGTCGAGATCTTCGGCGGCGGTTTGCAGGCAAGTTGGACTCGCTAGCATCTGTATCTGCAGTCTGGTCTGTCTCCGTGTTTGTCTCCAAGGTTCCATAGGCATGGTTGTCCTCATAGTCCCGAGGTCCTGCAACAGTACATCAGAATACAGGTTTAACCTAGAGCCAGGTTAACACATAACAAGACCTGTCACCACTGGAAACTCAATGTTTTTTTATGTCGATTTAGTCGATTTTATATCCCCTGGAGCATTAACTTGCTTAAATAAAAAACATCTGTGATTTTTAATTTTTGCTAACATGAAAACTATATTCTGTGCAGTAAAGTTGTGCTGTCAGTCAGAGCTGCTTTACCAGAGCTGTGGCTGTAGCCTCCTCTTCCTCCCCTGCCCCGTCCTCCAGGCCCTCCTCGGCCTCTGCCGGGCCCTGGCCTCCTTCGGCCATCTCGCTGAGGTCGTTGGCCTCTCTCTCTCTCTCTGCAAGTCAGTCAGCCATTCAAAATCTCAAATATAACATCAGAAACTAAAACCAGTACACAGTAAACAACATTCAGTACCAAAATCAAAGGCTGCATTTCAGCAGAGACTGTGGCGATTCCATTAACACCAGGGGATCATTTTTGTACATCTCTTTGTAATGTTATAATAATAAATTCACCTGTCCTGGTCTTCTCCAGCCAGGGACCAGTCACTGAGCTCATCCCTGCGCTCTGAATCAGTCTCAGAGGCGTTGGAGTGCTCTGAGTTGGTGCCTGAAATCAAGCGAGACACAATTTGCCTTTTTGTCCACACGTTTAAACAGTTTTATTTGAGATTTCTTGCACAAATTGTATATCCTTATTTATTTCAGTACTGTTCACTGCAATTTCCCCTAATCACCACTACAGACATATCCCGTCTGTTTTTATGTTTGTGTGTTGTTCTTGTTTTGTTGTGGTACTTTACCTTTGGGATTAACACAATTTTAAAAAAGATTTTAAAGGTCCTTACCATATCCAGTGCTGTAGCTGTGGCCTCTGCGCCCACGCCCTCGACCACTGTAGGAGCGACTGACATGTAAAGAGGATGACGAAGCATTGGCACTGCTATCTGCATTATAGCCTCCACCTCTATCCCCTCTTTCCCCTCTCTCCCCTCTCTCCCTATCAGGTCGGTGACCCTGTGTGACCTGACGTAACTGTTCATCAATCTGCATCCTTTCCAGACGAAGCTGTTCGATCTCCTAGATGGTAAAGAAATGAAGAGAAAGAAAAACAGTCTAAAAGAAAAGTACAAAATGGAAAATGAGTGTTTTTTGGAAAATCAAGCAAGTCTCTGAGAATTTTAAAAATACATTTTCTGAAGCAGCGGCATCACTGGATACACATGCATCATTTTTATTGTACACACATCTACATCACATCCTTTGTGCCTTGTGTTGCTTATTCTGAATCTTGCTAGGTTGGTTCCCTGTGTATAATCCACAATCTGCCTCAGCTCTTCTTCTAGCTGCTGGCCCTCAGCAAGAAGCTCCACCATGTCCTACACACAGAGTGCACAACAAGCACACATGACACGGCAACGCGACACAGAACATGCAAAAAGCACAGGACAAACACACACACGAAGTGCAAAATGTATACACACCACAGAAAGGTGAAGTGAATAAGTACTGTATATAAAGATTATCATGAGTTTGTGAGATATTCATAATTAATTATAATTAATCATAATTAACTAATTTCTGCTTCATTGTGCAGTGGGTTTTGCACTGAAACATCCAAATCTAATTGTACGTTGTACGCTATGTTGTCTTTCTGGCACTGACTGTGTTTACATGCACTTAAGTAACTAGGTTACTCTGGTAATCAGGGAATCAATCAACATAAACATGGAAAATCTGCTTATCTAATTTCTCCCCTGCCTCTGACTTATTTTGAAAACATGGCTCACAGATTCTAACCATACAGTGACAGAACATTGTACTGTCTCCTAACTTTTTGTTATTTTGAAGTAGTTGTTTGCCAGCCATCTATGAGGTACATTGTGTTATTTTCGGTCTTAGTCTGACTTGATTTAAAAATGAGGTAGCATCTCTCTGCTTAAAGTGGCTATTTGCCTTTAAATGCATGTGCATTTTTATAAAAAGCCAATTAGATCTGTGTTCTCTGAGGGAAATATATGTGGGGGAATCAAGTTTCTTTAGTCTACCACCCTGATAACAGAAACCAGGATTCCCGTTTATATGATAGTTAAGAAATTAACTTACTTGAAAAAGCAGACTGTAACCTGGTTACTTAAGCACGTGTAAACTAAACGACTCACTCACTGCAATCATTTCATCTCAGTCTGACAGGTCCTGACACTGTTCAGCTCATATTTAATTTATTCATGACAATCACTTAATTATATAGTAACTTATTTATACACACTTCTCTTTCAGGTATAACTATTTGAGCACCTGCCTAGCACTAAATCAAAGCATTGTTACTGTTAATACTTAAGCAAAGCTCATGAACATGCAGACATGCTGATAGCAAGGTAAATATCAATCAGGTTTTATGTAGACAAGATTATACAAAAGCTGAATTTCTTGCAGCCAAATGAATGAAACATTAAAACGTTAAAACATTAAAAAGCAGCCTGAAATGTCTGAACAGAAGCTGTGACAGAGTGAAAGCAAAGGTTGGGGAAAACAGAGACAAACATGCATCAGAAGCAAGCTCAGCTACCCAATTCAGTAATAAAGACACACAAATAGATGCATTCTTACATTGAGGTAAGAGATGTGGTACTCCAACAAGACCTGAACATTGCCAATGCTCTCCTTAGTTCCGACAAAGGTGAAGGGGACCATTCCCTGTGTCAAAAAAACACAAAAACACAGCACGCATGTTAGTATGGGACTGAAGAAGAAAGAAAATGAATGTCATCTTTAGAGGGGTACAAAATCAGCCGCTATTATAAGTATTCAAAGGGCAGCTCTTTCAGTAGCAGGCTTACTTCCTGTCGAGGCTGCTTGGTGTCATTGTCTCCTTCTATCCTGACCCTCACCACACCAGACTTGTCCACAATCTCCTGGATGACCTTTCCATTCTTACCAATCACTTTACCTAGAGATCGGGTGAAAGATGACAAGGCAGCAGTACAAATAATGATGAGACTGAAAGCATTTCATAGCATCTGAAGTCTTCTTGCTTTTTGAGAAATCGCATTGTTCTTTTAGGAATTTAATTTCCTCCTCAAGTTACACAGATACAGTAATTATTATTATATTTATGTCTTGCACTGTATTGAAAAACAACTGGCACCAGTGTTATAAATGCTAATATATAGAGCATTGGGTGTATAGATGCTTTGGGGATTTCAAAGTAGTGTCTACATACCAACTAGGTTCCTTGGCACCTGAACAGAATCCTCTAGAAACTCCAAGTAGCTTCGGGCCTTTTTCACTGCTTCTTCTGTCTGAAAGACAACACAGAGGTACCTTCGACTAAAACACATGCATAGACCACAGCATGTAGCTGGAATCAGCAAAATCAGCTTCCAAATGTACTTAATCATAACAAAATATTGGCCAAATCCATCCAAATACACCCTTTATCGGGATATTCTCACATGTCAAATATGGTGTAAAAACTTAAGTTCATTCATTCACTTTCCCCATCACTAAAACAATGTTATTACCTCTCCATAAATCCTGAAAGTGCCAGTCTCCTCATCCAACTCAATGGCAGTGACACCCGGAACTTTCCGAGCTTGCTGGATGTTGCTGCCGTGGCTGCCGATGGCCAGGCCCATCAGATCTGGTCTCACAATAAACTCCTCCTGGAAGGAGGACACCAGCTGTCTGGAGCTCTAAACAAAACACAGCAGACTTGATTTCTTTTTTCAATTTTCAAGGTCCAAAGACTATAATTATGTTTCATAGTCAAAACTAAAAAAAAAGTACTGAAAAAAAAGCTCTACCTCTATTTTGCTTGTTACATCTGAATCTAAGCATTAAACACTGTAGCTAAAAGGTAATATTTTACTATTGTAGTTGCAAGCAGTTGTTTAATAATATACCCACCAAGAACTATAACTCTAGAAACAGATAATATGTGACCTCTAAGTTATCACACAATGTTGCCAACCAACCTCAAGGTGTTTCGTGGCCTCCTGGTTGCGTGACATAAGCAGCAGTTTGGTCCTGAGGCTGCGCAGGTGCATGTCACTCAGCAAAGACACACGTTTCACCGTTGTCTCATTGGTAGACTGAACACACAGCAACACCCACAGGAAATAAAAGGATGATTAATATATACAGAGCTGGCTGCTCCCCTGTTGGTAATGGCTAGTAAGAAAACAATAGCGAGGACATGCTAAGCGAAACATATATAACATAACACAGATATTACATGTGTACACATGGCACCAAAGCATTAGAGCAAGTCAGTTACCACAATCATTAGTTGGCAGGTCACAGGGCAGTATGAGACTCGACAGGCTCCCACAGCTTTCTTGAAGTCTTTATGGGCGTTCTCATTCTGGCACCTGTGACACAAAATTACTTTAGTACTTCAAACAGACCAGTCTTCAGTGTAAATTGATGATTTACATGCGACACAGCTGACGGAGAATTGGGATTGAAGAAACCTTAAATTCAAAGACCACAAAGCTGTTTGACTGACTGTTTTAACATATGTAACACAATCTCTATGCTGTATGATAAACAAGTGCCACTGATTAGCAAAACACGTGAATTTAGGATGTATCCATCCCTATTGTTAATATGTAGTACATACGCTTCTTGTAGATCCTGAGGAACAGGGACAGTGCACTTGTGAAAGGTGTTCTTGGTGACAGCCTTGTTGGTGTTGACTGGACGCAGGCGTTCAAAGGTCACAATCTCATTGTAGGTGGCATCACAGGCTGCATACTCAATCACATAGAACTGTAAAGACAGACAATTTCAGAATAAAAAAAAATATTTCTCACAATGACATTAATACATAATACAGGTTTTCAGCTAGCATTAAAGCTAATTTAATGATAGATATTACTGATAAAATAGATTAGTACAAATATGATACTGTTGAAATATGTTCATGTAAATACTCAGAGTACAGTACAGAAAAATACTCACATCTCCCTTCATCATGCGGACTTTAGCCAACCACCAACCACAAGGCTCCTGTTCATTGGCTCTGGAGAAGATCTGACAGGAGGTTAAAAACATTAGATTAGATACAATTTACATTTCACAGCTTAAATCGAGCTCAAGTTTGTTTTTCCCTCTTGGTGCGGTTTGTTTCATCTGGTGTGAACACAGCAATCACACTCACAAAAAACCTCCGAAAAAAAAGGAGCTCTCGCTCCAAATCATTTAGCGAACTCTGGCAAGACAGCATACTGAACCACAACAGGAACAAAAACTAGTACACATATGATTTGAGGGCACTAGATTATGTGTAGATTTTAATTTCTTTTAGTTGAACACATAAAACATGCTGCAAGATCAATCACATGGAGTCATGAGAACACACGGTGTCTTATATACATTTGGTCTGATGACTGTGCAAGTGACAAGGACAACAAACTATAGTAACCTACATTGTAAAATCATGTCTCGCATGTCACATACACAGTAACAACAGCAGTAGTCTTCTTCTGAATTGAAACTGAACCATGGGTAAAATGCTACAAGTTTATACATTTTTCAAATTATTTGAAGCAGAGCAAACATACTGAGGTGTGAACACGCCCTAAGACACAGACGAAGACAGAAAGAAGGAAAAAAAAAAGACAAAATGTATGTCCACCTCACCTCCACATCCTCGCCCTCTCCAATGTCCTTCTTGGCATCAGAGGGTGGTGGCAGCCTGACGTCACTGAAGGGCACCTGGCGTTCTGGCTGCCAGCTGAAAACAAGATGATGAATTGTTAGTCTGGTAAAATGTAAAAATTTTGACTTGACGTGTTTTCTGGAAGCAGCAGAAAGACAGACTCACTTGTTCTCAAAGGCAATGGTGAGAGAGTCATCGTGGATATCTCTGATAAAGCCCTGCAGGACGGAGAGAAGTTAACAGAAATTAACATGAGAGAACTAAAATATAACGTAGCATTATAATGTAAGGAACAAATCTAACATCTATATTTTGTCTTTTAATTTAAAGTCTGGAGTGGAATCAGGTCGCTCAGAAAAATCCCTCTGCCACCATCAGTTCATTTACTTTATTTATCATAGGTAAATCCACAAAATTAAAGTTTATTATTGTTGTTCTGCCTAACATCTGCCACAATCTCCTCCTCATATTGTTATGTTTATGTTAAAGGGATTGCAACAGCTCCAATGCCATTTTCCACCATTTGTTCTGCTGTTTTCTGACACAGTGTGCATATAAAACCAGCTTGATTCACATCTAATCTGTTGATGAACCATTTCCAAAAAAAAAATAAAAAAAATAAAAATCTACAAACAAATCAATTGCAATATGACACATTTTTATCACTATAATATTGTGAGGTCCTCAATCTGTGAGCCCCATAGCACTGGTAACCACAAACACAATCAACTTAATATAATAAAAATAAAAATAATAAACAACATAAATTCATGCTACTCACTGAAACATAAAATGTGTGTAAATCGTAGTATTCACAGTGCTCAAATAGGAGTAACATTTGATCACACCTAGTGCTAATTGCTTAGCCACTTCAGGACATTAAAATGCTAAATTATATCTATAATCCAATTTTTAAGATTTAGTTCTTCACGAGGAAACAGCGTAGTTGGGCGTATTGACAGAGTAGGAACGTACTAAGAATTACAGCCTGAAGAAACATGTTTGGTTTTGGTATTTTGATAAATATATAATAATGTAATTGATGTAATTAAACAGCCCCATAAGATGAGGTGAGATCAAACTGTATTGATCCCACAGTGGGGAAATTCACATGCTGAGCAGCTCACAGGAAACAGACATATTCATCCAGAAAAAAAGATTCATCCCCAGCAAGTGGCAAGTACGGTAGTGTATAAAGTGACTGAACTGACACAGAAATAAACAGAGGTGAAGTGAAAAGTGAAACAGAGAGTCTCGAAATGTCTGAGACGAAAGAAAACAAAGAAAAAAAACAAGGAAGAGCAGAGGAGATGAGAGACTGAGGAGCCGAGTGGACAGGAGACGAGACTGTTACTGTTAGTTTAGGCAGCAGGTCTAGAAATAGCTTTTAAGTCTGTGGTATCAGTAACCCTCCCCTGACATGCCAGCTGGTCAGGATTGACAAGGAACAGCTGGCTCACACACAAAAAATAGCTGTGGCATGATGAAGTATCAAATAATAGACAGGGACAGAGCCGTGGAGTAGGAGCTGTTCGTCGTCATAACTCACCCACGATGCCACCTAAACAACAAATACTTACACAAACTACATGGTGTGAGAGATTTATGGCAGTTACACAACCCAAATTACAGTGGGCTGCGCTTATTGTGTCAAACCACAACTTAGTTCGTTTAGCCTCATCTTCCGACGTCAACAGTTAAGCAACTAGCAAGTTAGCTAACTTATAGTTAGCTCGGTGAAGCTGCAGCCACACGTCGAGCAATGTTTTTAATGGCGTTTATCGGTTATTTATGCAACGTGCCAGAGACAAGAGCATGTTTACTCCTTTCAGAGTAGAAAAAATGTCGCCGAAAAGTAACAGCGGGGCGAAAATTAGCGAGCCGTGCTAGCTGAGCATGCTAATTGTGGCTAGCATTGCTAGTACACGCTAATCACAAGCAGTTAGATGGTTCGGAGAAAGTCGGAACACGTTTCCGTGGACCATGAGACTGACATACTGTACCCCGCGACAGGTTATTGTGTCTGAGTCTGTGTTCATACGCCGGTATTTACCTTGTAATAAGCCCCGTTGGAGCCACGGACCTCCACCGCCAGTTCTTCCATGTTGGACACGCAAAGGATGTTGGGACGACAGGTGCTCCTCAAGGCGTCAGGAGAGAGGTGTGAAAAGTGCAGAGGCAGCTACCAGGTGGCATGTGTCCTGCTTTTACCTAATGAAAATTGATCTAGCGTTAGCTCACTAAACGGTCGACTCAATAAACTGTATCCAGCAGGTTAAAGAAACTTTTTACTCAAGTAAAAGTAAAGCCTATGGCCCAAAAATTACTCTGCAACAAGTACCACTTTACAAGTACTTCACAGGAAAACTCTTTGGATAAATCTGACAAAGGTACTAAAAAAATAACCCAATAGTGGAAAAAGTATTTCAGTAAGTCTAATCCATATTTGTTTGACATGGTCCCCATAAATACTATAAAATAATTCTAAAATGATGATTGCAATTAAAATGCAGCTTTATGTTGGAGATTAAAAAAATTAAAAGTAGGAATATCTATTGTATATAATACATATACATTTATTTATAGTAAATACATAAAAAGAAATAAGAGATAAGAAACTTGTAAGATGAGTAACAGCATTCAGCTGCAAACGTATATTGTGCAGTTGCAAGGAGTAGAGGTGACGAAGGTGGATGAGTTTAAATAGTTAGGGTAAGAAGTGCAAAGCAACGGTAAGCAGGGTAGAGAAGTGAAGAAGATAGTACAGGCGGGGTGGAGTAGGTAGAGAAGAGAGTCAGGAGTGATCTGCAAAAGTGAAAGGAAGGTTAACAACAGTAGTGAGACCAGCTATGCTGTATGGACTGGAGACAGTGGCGCTGACAGAAAGAAAGAAGGTAGAGCTGTAGGTGCTGGAGTTGAAAATGCTGAGATTTTAACTGGGAGTGACGAGGATGGATGCACAGGATTAGGAATGAGTGTATTAGAGGTACAGTGCAGACAAAGTGAGAAAGGTGAGACTAGTTTGGGCATGTGCAGAGCAGTGTAGTGGAGTATGTTGGGAGAAAAATGCTGAAGATGGAGCTGCCAGAAGAAGAAGGCCAAAGAGGAGGTTCATGGATGGGGTCAAGGAGGACATGCGAGAGGTTGGTGTGGCAGACACAGAGAACAGAGTGAGACGGAGATGGTTGGTGCCGAAAGAGGAACAGATTTTCTATTTAAATGAAGGTAAACTTTAACCACTTTATTTTGTGCCAGGTTCTTGATGATGCATAAAAACCCTTTAACATCCCCACCATGAAAAAAAGCAGTGTTGTATTTTGGGGGGCAATAATAGCAATCAATGTTTTTTTTTTTACCATATTTTATACTATATTTTTCTATACGTGTTTATCGTATACATATATTATGTATTATATGCAGTATGTACATATATGCATGTAAAATATATACATATAAATATTGTTTTTTACAATAGCTTACCTCAACTGAGTGATACAGATAACGTAATGAAGTTCAACAGATAAAAAAAAGTACAGGGACTCAAAATGTGCTACACCAAACAGTAAAGCAGAACAATGAAAGGATCCATCCATCCATCCATTTTCAGTTTAGAGTCCCCAGTTAACCTGACTGCATGTCTTTAGACTGTGGGAGGAAACCAGAGTGCCCAGAGAGAACCCACGCAAACACAGGGAGAACATGCAAACTCCACATAGAAAGACCTTGGCCGACCCGGGAACTGACCCCAGGACCTTCTGCTGTGAGGTGACAGTGCTACAATACAAGGACAATAAATCAAATTTTATTATGTTGTCAGTCATATTTTGTATAATGAATCTGCATCTGCAAAGTCACTAGTAGCTAAAGCTGTCATGTAATAAATGTAATGGAAACTGTGTTTACAATCCACTTCAATTGATATTCGGGATGTAAGAAGCTGAGATTTTGGTTGAGATCTTTGCTTCGGGGGCCGAATAAGGAAACATGGAGGAACACAGTTAGGTCTTCTAGAACCAGTTCTGTCCTCCAGAACCTCAATCTCAAAATCCACAAGTAATGTGTTACAGATATACATTAGGGTCAGAGAAAATGATACAGCTTGATGAATCATTTTCTGTCCATTTATGAAAAGACAAAATGATGCTTGAGCACTTGCTGTAAAGTCTTTGCTTCTTGATGCTTTGCTCTATTTTAAAGATGTGGATGGCCCGGTGAATCACTTCTGAGTGTGTGTATGATCTCTGAAAGTGGAAGTCATTCCAACATCATACTAAGTAATGAGATGTGTCCCACGATTAAGCATTTCTGCCCTGATAGGAGTTCAGTCTTTCAGACTTAATAACAGCAACAATGTTCACGATAATAACAATATGACATTTAGTCTAAAAGCTAAAGCAAAAAAAGCAAAAGTTGTTTCATTTATGTATCATTTACCTACTGTAAGTATAAGTACACTGGATGTAACACTGGAAAGATACTTAATTATGAGTACAATTCATGCACAGAAAATCGTACTCAGATAAAAGGACAGAAATATTATTAGAAAGATGTACATAAAGTAATAAAAATTATGCACAGGAATGCTGCCTGTGAGAATTATACTATATCACTGGGTTATTATAACTGATACATCTGTGTGATGAGAACTGTATTGTTGTAGTTGGTTGAGCTTCTTTTCAACTATTTTTATAATATGCTTCAACCAACAATATTCATTATGGATTCATCTGCTGATTATTTTCTTGATCAATCCATTGGTGTTTTCAGACAATATTGAGAGGTGTCCTTCATTATTACCAAGAAGATATCTCATTTTGTACCAACCAACAATTTAAACCTCATATTACTGAAACAGTTACTTTTAGGATAATTAGTTAAGCTAAACCTTAAAATATTGTTAAGTAGTTTAATCTTGCAATAGTTTTATTTGTACAGGACTTAATATTAGAGCTAACTTGCAACTGTTGCTGTCAGATGAAAGCATTAATATTTTCCTCTGAATTGTAGTACCATACAAGTAGAATATATATTTAAAATAAATCACTAAAGAACAATTAGCTCACATTTAATTTGAACTACATAATTTGTCTCAGAAATCATTTATTTATCCAGGTATGTTGTTTACTTTCATATCCTCTTGAGCTGCTTTCTAAATACACATTTTGTTCCTGAATGAATGTACCTGGAGAATCACAGAGCAGTCGCTTGCTCATCTTTTAGAAACAGCCACTGTGACACCTAGTGGCCACCAGTTTCCTGAGGACTATTGCTGCTCTACCAAAGATATATATTTTGATTTGGCACCACCATCAGACCGCAGCAGAGCTACACTACACGGGTTTATATTAAAGCAAACCTCAACGAGGAACATGTGTAAGTCTGACACTGTATTTTTATTATTGTTGTTTTTATTAGCTATTTATAGCAGGAAATCATTTGAACATTTTTTTATTTGTCTAATTTGGGGCTCGCAAACACTATATGTGAAACTGGGTCAGGTCAAGTTGGACTGAGATATAAAAATCAGTTAAATTCAGTTTTGACCTCTACATGGTCATGAAGTCAAAATGATCATTTACAGCAAAGGTAAACAAAACAGGAAAACAGATTAATTGATGAACAACTGCACAATCTAAAATGTTTAAGCATTTCTGGTGGAACAAAAACTTTTATATTAAAGAGCTAATGTTTTTCCTATAAATTAAAATAGCTCTAATTATCTATGAGCATAGATTTAGTGTGTGTACATGGTAATAAATGCCCTTAAGAAAGGTTACTCCAGGTGTGTCCAACAGTATATGTGTGTGTTTTATGTTTTACTTTTAATATGACTACTCTGGTATTAAAAAACACCCACCTCCAACTAAAATAATTAAAAAAGTGTTCTTATTTATCATAACAGCCACACATTATTTAAAAAGCCATATATATTATCCATTAAGCTTTCATATACTTTATTACACCATAAACATACAGAATTTACACATCAGGAAACTAAATGAACTGAGATAAAGTAAAAGTATAGTTTATAAAGTGTACCAACAACTTGAAACGAGTGAAATCCAACTGAGCTTCATGTTTTCATAAGTTAACATTTACTAGACTCAGCTGACTGTTATGTTTGAGTTTCATGAGGCAATTAAATATTGTGTCAAAATTATTCCAAATACAAAACAAAATCATTTTAAGAGTACAACATGTAGTAACCTACATATACATACTGTCATTTATGTTTGAAAGGACATTTTTAATCACTGTAGCTATAGATTGTAGTTATTATCATTATTATTAGATATTATTAGATTCTGCTATTAAAAGCAAACTGTAGGTATACAGTTTACTGTTAAATAAATGCATGTAAGAAGCTTTAAAAACAGCTGCTGCATAGTGGAAAAAAATATTACACAGGAAAATTGAAAATATGTTTCTTTAAGGCTGCTTTGAGATATGTTTTGATATGTTGTGAAGAAGCAGAGATGAAGACAGCATGTTCCTTTAGTGTTTGCACTATGTATAATGTGTGTGTGTGTGTGTGTGTGTGTGTGTGTGTGTGTGTGTGTGCGTGTGCAAAATATTCTGCTCGGTCTGAAGACATTACCACAGACCCTCACAGTCTGCCTGATAGTCTGTCCTTACGTTCTGATTTAAACCAGTTTACCAATTCCATTATGCTAAGCCTGAACACTGGTTGGGAAATGATGAACGATTATGAGAAACACATAATCTCCCCACTGCACCATCATTGCAATATGACAGCCAAATTTCATTCATCCTATCCAATTCCTTCCTTATTTAAGGAAAGAAAATTACTGGTCCCAGTAATCAGATATGTAGCGAGGCTGTGTGCAAGAGTTAAGCCCACTCCCCATTAGGCTTTTTGCTTCGCTCCTGCTGTAGTCAAACACATGCACACACACACACACACAGACACACACACACAGGAAGACAGATACACATGTTCCACATGTCTGACCCTCCTCAGTTCTCACATCCCCTTTCACCCATTTCAAGGACTATTATTTGGCCTTGATATATTCTCTACAACATCATCCGTTAGCGATGCCAGTTTGAAACACAGTGTCCCTTAAGTGGTTTAGAGAGCTGCAGACAGGCAGATCTCCCTCACACACATACACACACATACACACACACACACTCCTCCTCTTCTCTCACTTTTGAAAAGAAGGCCTGCACAACTGTTCTTTCTCCAAACAACATCATTTTTGAAATTAGAGTAAATTAGATAAGAATGCAATTTTGTCTTTTTCAGCCACCATTATCCAAAAATCAAATGTAATGACGAGACATTATTTGGCACGGATATTCATTCTCCTTCTTTCTCTCTGTGGAACAAAATCACCAGCGAGCTGCTATATTAAACACCATGTAATTTATTGCTAATACACTCTGGATATCATAGGCTCTTGGAAAGCTCCAGTGTCCCAAACAGAAAGCGGCGTATTGAGCCTATGACTGTTTGTCCTCCTTCACACATGTCCAATTTCTCTCTCCAATCGGTAATGCATTATAGGTGTAATTGAAAATTAGTAGTACATCTTTTTTTTTTTCGTGGGGTAATTTATCAGGCCTCATTGTTCCTGTGTGACACCTCCAGGGCCTGTTTCTAACAAGGAGCCTGGAGCACCGAGAGGCTTTCTGCTTGCCCAGGCCCCGCAGCGCTCTCTCTGCTTTGTCACTAATTGTGGCCTCCTCTCCACTGAATTGTGATTCGGGTAAAAGAGCTTGTTGGCTTGATGCAATGAAGCTGCCGGTGACGCTCTCACCATTATCAAAGATACTCTTGATCTTTTCAAAAGCAGGAAATAGATTTTTTTTAAGCCCCTGTTCAATCACACAGGGGGTTGGGGGGGAGAAAGTAATTTGCAATGCGTCCATTAGTTCTTCATTAAAGCAAGATTAAATTGCACCTCAAATCACATCTGCCTTTTCTAGAGTAAAGGGTGACAGTTTTAGGGCCAAAACTAATTACTAGTGCCAATGAATGAGAGAGGAAAACAGGGCTGTTTTTACATGAGATAGTGTGGCCTGTCATTATATTCAGACTAATTCCACTCTGCCTGTTCTCTTAATGAGACCAGAACGTCCTCACATCCCTCTCTCTCTCTTTCTCTGTATCTGCACGAGCTCCAAATGTATAATTTTGATAGCACTTGGAGTTTGCATTAATTAATTTTTCTGCGAGACCTGCTACAAGTGCCAAATCTGTGATGTTCTGAATTATCATTTAGAGAGAGAGAGAGAAAAGACAGACAGACAAAAAGAGTGAGACAGACAGTGAGGAACAAAGAGAAAGACAGCTGCTAAAACAGGGAGGAAAAAGTGAAATTGCAAAGACTAACTTTACATCTGCTGCAGCTCCTCTTCGTCCTCATCCTTTTGGTCTGCTGTTTAACACGTCGTGTTGGTTTGTCCATCATGCTAAATATCTGTACTGTAACTTACTCTAATATAACGCCTAGCGTCTTTAATAAGAATAAAACTTAGTGGCAGGTAATGGACATAAAATGATAACTAGTGCCATAAAAAGTACAGTTACAATCAATGTTTTGTAGACAAATATCTAGGTAAACTGTGGACAATGAATAAAACAAAAAGAATTCTTACTGCACACCATTTCAGACTTTTTATGTTTTACATAAAGTTGCAGGAAATTAACACAGCATTCTTTGTTTTGGTGATAATTAGTTATAGAAATTACTGCATTTTTACTGCAAAATCCACGGTGGAACAGACACAGTTGTTGTGACCTAATAACCTGATGTATAATAGATTACTTTTACAAAGTTGTTCTTCTAGGTATGCAAAATAAAGAGTATCTCAATCAAACTGAACCAATCCTTTAGTCAGTTTCTCAGATGTGAGGACTTTATTGTTTTATAATGCTGCATATTAAACTTATTTGGTGTTAATTGGACAGAACATTTGAAGATGTCACATTAAGGTTTCCATTTTTATTTTATTTTATTTTGTAGACTAAATCATTCAAAAATTGAGATGCAGATTAACTGATAATGAAATTAACTGGTTGTCGCAGCACTAATTTATTCTTTTAAGAGACTCTCGTACAATGATATGTCTTATACAGATCAGCACAAACCATCTTCATATTTTTACCAACTACAATCATTCGTGACAGTTTTGTTACGTTGTCTTTGTCACAGTAGCAGGGCACAAAAATACTGTCACACAAATGCAATCCGCATTAATATAAAAAGTCTGTTACCTTGACATAAAGTAAATACAACACTGTTTACATACAATGTCTGGACTTCACAACAGTTTTGCTGCAGGACTTTATTTTGCTGTAGTAAGATATGAATAGTGGAAAGGTGCAGTGAAAAGATTTGTCAGGAGCAGATTCTGACACTTAAACCATCTGCTTGTATGAATTGAAAACAGCCTCGTTGTCCTTATTCAATCAGTTCCAACTTTACATTCACTCCATTTTCTTTTTTAGTACATTCACTATTTGCTTTGTGTACTTGCAAAAAATTACACATTTTATATCTTGCAGCTCCATGAAAAGTTTCTGTTGGACTCTGCATTGTGAAGCAGCATTATTTCAAACTTGACTGCACCTCAATGCAGAAATTAGGCCACTGCCGGCACGTTGTTGTCTGCCTGCTGAGATGCAAACAACCTTGGCATTTTTCATTTGCAAACTAACCTGTTTTCTAAAACTGATGGGAAATTTTTGAATATAACTCCTCAGCCCCTTTTTCTTTTTCTCCTCTTCTCTCAGATTGATACACGCTCGATTCCTGTGTTGGAGGTTGAGGGTGGTTAGATTAGTCTGAGAGCTGAGAGCAGCCAAGTCTCACAAACAGGATTTAGCATGTTGTCTCACACTGGCAGCTCTGCCTGGGATCACATGGTACTGATGAGCCCTGGGGCATAACATGCTTATGGCAGATACACTGCGATTTACAGAGACAGGAGAAGTGCAAAGTACACCAACTTAACATGTGTGCATTTGTTAACAGTGCACAAAGTTGAGATGTTGGCATCTTTAAATGAGACAACAATGTTGCAAGGCTTTACCTCTGCGCTGTGTATAAATCTCTTAATGCACATTACAGGCTTTTCAGAGTTGCCAGCTGATTAGCCCTCTCAAGACGATTTTTGCCATCCTTAAAACATTTTTTTTTACATACAGTGCATTTTTTTCCTCGCAAAGGTACCAAACTTCCTTTCCTTGCAAAAAATATATATGCACTAGCACTAATTTTTTAAGCAGAGGAATCACCCCACTGGTTTCTGCTGAAGTGAGATTTGGCTGCAGAGACCGCACCGGTTCCAGAAATTCAAACCTCATACCATTCCAGGCTGGGCTTATCCTAAGCTTGTTAGTATGTGTGATGCCGGGACCGATAGGGACCTCTACATTACCATAACGCTGCTGAATTAACTATGATCTTCCACTGCACCAGGAGAAAAACTGGCCCACAGAAGTTTTGCAATATGCTGTGCAGGATATTATGATAACGTGCTATAATAAATGTTTATAATCTACTTAGCGGAGGACCAGGGTTCAAATATGTTTCTATATTAGGCTTATTAATGCTCCCACAGATTTTCTGTACCACTATCAGAATGGGCGAGTGAAAAATGCTCACTTGACCAAAAATGGGAAAATAAAAGGTCTCGGAGTGATGATTAATTAAAGTGGAGGCTGTGCAGCGATACATTACACAGGAGGGAGAGGTGTCACAGTATTGACTGTGTACTAACACTGAGTACATGTCCACAGTATCATCTGTTCATTTCTTTTGAGCCAAACATAAATTATGTGAGAAGGGGATATAGTACATTAGAATTTACTAAATTTACATTTAGGGGGATCAGATCTACTGAAAATATGATACAGCATTTAGAGGTGTGTATAAAATAACATTTTAAAATCTCCTATAGGATAAAATAGCAAGCTCCATGGGTGTGTCAGCACAACATGAGTGTTTTAGAGCTATGTTAGAGTTAGACAACAAGATTGACACCTTTTAAAATAAGATAAGCGGCAGCTGGAGATGATTTCATATTTATTACACAAACACGAGCGTGGTATCAATCTTCTCATATAACACTAGAAAAGAAAAAAAAAGTTTATCGCCAAACAACTGTAGATTTAAGAATTAAAGAGTGGCACTTTTCCCCTGCACCATTTCAAATGCAGTTACCTGATGATCGTTATTTTGACTGCATACAGATTAACAAACAGTCATAGCTGCAGTGAAAAGTCCTCCTCTGACCTGCTCTGTTAATCTGACTGCTGGGTGACTGTTTCCACAAAAATACCATAAGGCCTCAACACATTCAAGACGCTTTAAATGATACACTCGTAGAGTATCCTTATTATACTGCTCGACTTATTTTGATAAACAGTAATTTGGTGTCATGGAGGACAGTAAGGCGTGAACAGGACTTGTCTGTCTATCTGCCACTCACACCATTTCTCTGTCGGGTTAAGACTCCCCTCTCTCCCTCTCTCTTTCTCTGTGTTGACACATATACATATCACACACCAGGATTAGCATGACGATGACTGTAACAAACCTCTCTTCTGAAAAAAAGAATGAAAGAAAGAAAGGGAAAAAAGCACCCTATTCTATAGTGGAGGTGCCCAGCCAGAAAATAGCATACTTAGACAACAATGGTGTGGTAAGTACCTTAGCAAGGATCAGCGCTGGCAGAGTGAAACACATTACAAAACAATGGCTGACTGCCTGCCTGCTTGGCTGGTTGTCAGGAGCTGTGGAGCTGCCATGAGCTGCCATGCTGTTATTTGTCAGGGGAGAGAAAAGGAGACACAGACACACATCATCATCTCGCTCCTCATCGCCGTAAACACTGGTGTGAATGACTGGTCACAGCGAGTCTAATCCCGCCTGCAGCCGCATCTCCCATGATCCCCCTCTGCAAAGTGTGGCGTGGGGTGATGTTCCACTACACGACAACAACGTGGAGGTGGACGCAGAGGTGACAGGAGAGGAAATCAAAATGTGGCTCAGTGGGATTTTGAACTTGAGGTTTGATCTTGAACAGATTTTAAAAAATAAATCTTATAAATGAAAATCTTGTTTTTAAAAAGCGCTTTAGAGACATAAAAACATACAAAGAGTGAGATAAGAGATACTACAGCAGAACTTTCAGTGATTCATCAAATAATCTGCAAATATTGTGATATTAATAATCTTTTTTAAAGCAAATATGTCAGAGATGCTGTTTTTCTTTGGGTTTATCATTGTAAGGTGAATATGTTTGGGTTTTGAATTGTTGACCAGACAAAACAAGGCACTTGAAGACATCACCTGTGACATTTTCAATTAATCCAAGGCCAACCCTGATAAACCTTTAAAGTAGGAAAAAATATAAAGATGTACAGTAAATATAGTAAATATACAGCATATACAGTAAATACTATTAACAAACATTAGTGGGTTATGAGACCAGAACTGAATAAACTACAAGCTCCAAACATGCAAAAGAAAAAAAAGACAAACAATTCAAAACAAATTACAAGCCACAATCCTAATTCTCAAAAAATGACAAATAATCCTGCATCTGAATTATGCAAATATAACACAAAGAATATCAAGCAATTATTAACCTCCATATCATGCTTTCAAAATTACACATTTACATTCCAATCTTTTGATAGGATCTAAATCAGGAAGTCAAATATATTCCAGTTTTATTATTGGGGCAATAATGAGTAGAGATTGTTTAATGCCAGTTAGAAGAGGAAAAGGGCTTCTGTAAGTAGAGGGGGGGCGTTACTAATGATATAAGTGCGAATGGTGGAGCATCTCACAGAAATCTGGCAGAAATCCTAATGTCGTCCCTTTTAATGCAAACCAAATGAGCCCGCACTGTAATAAGAAGCTTCCCAGAATTAGTTTCCGTTTGCAGAAAATTGCAAGAAAAAAAACCCTCGTACTTTTATCTATGAATTTCACTCCAGCATAAGCAAAAAAAAAAAAAAAAGCCAGACCCTCCTCCAACATTATTTGGATGACGTTCCATCAGTAGCAGCAGCAAGAAATAACATTGTGCAAATTCTATGCATGTTAATGATAAATAGGAATCCACCTGCTCACAGATAAAATGAGTTTAATTTCCCCCCGCCCGTGCCCGTGTGCCTGCCTGGCCTTTTAGAAATTACTTATGCACAGCTATTATTAAAATAGGGCCAGAGCAAATGAGAAAGAAGTGCTATCTCTGGAGAGAGTGGCTGGGTTTAGACTGCTGCTGCTGCTGCTGCTGCTGCTGCTGCTGCCAGGACTCTGCTTCACACAGTCAGCATTTCTTCCTCACACACACACACACACACACACACACACACACACACACACACATACATGCACATACATGCACATATGCACACACTGTGGCTTGTGCACACACACACGCTTCACCTCCTCTCAGCTCTTGTGGCAGCTCTGACCCTGTGTTTACTAAATTAACCCAAATCCTTTTTTCAGAGGGGAGTTTTATACTGTAATGGAATTTGCAAGCTTTGTGAGAGAATCTATCTGTGTGAGCGTGCGCCTAGGCGCGCGTGTATGCTAATGTGCATGTGTGTGTTCCAGCGTGCGTGCCTGTTTTGTATCCAAATGTAATTTTGTTGTTGGAAGGAAATTTCCTTTGGGTGTACAATGTGCTTGCATCTTCAGAGTAGCTGAGGATGTAACAATTGAACGTCAAAGGCTTGGAAAATATCAGTCGTAAGAGGTGACTAGAATATTTAAATATGCACGGACAAAAAAAGAGGGGAAAAATGAAAATTGGGAAAGGAGGAGAGAGGCAGGTATGAAAAAAGAGGTCAGAGCAGAGTGTTTTGGTACACTCATGTATATTTAGTACTGCATATTCTGTCGCCTCTGCTCCATTAGCAAATCAACAGATTCCTCTCACTTTGGCCTTGATCGCTTCGAGAATATTCATCCTTTTTATGCACACAAGCTGAAGGATGTTCTGATGGCTGGCGAGCGACATCACCACAACCTGAACCCCTGCCTCTTCGTGGCTCTGATGCAATGATGAATGCACAAAAACAAATACAACATCCAAACTGGAACTCATTATGTGTAAAAAAAAAAAAATCTAAACTGGAAGTGAACTGAACGCTCAAAGGTGACATCCTGTCATTGTGTGGAATTAAAAACTGCCCGGAAAGACAGAAGAGAGAGTTCACACACTGGCGACAGAGCTGCCAAAACTGTATGTGGAAAAACAATGTTTTTAGCCTTGCACATTTTGGATCACACAGCAGCCACTACAGTAAGACCTGGTGAACACTGAATGCCCCTTGTGAAAGAAATAAAAGCAACATTATGCCATTAGGCTGTGAGGAATAACTGAAAGGATACACAGAACAATGGTGCGCAGACTTGTTTGCATTTTGTCTTGGGGCTTCCCGCTGTGTGTGTGCCTCCTAATGACTGCTCGCTGGGAGGAAAACGGCCCCTAGGGGATGTTAAGACTCTAATAAATGAGGTTCACTCTCCACTTCACACACTCTCAGGGCAGCAATTATGTCAAAACAGTGTTTACAGTTGTAACAGTAAAGAATATTTCTGCCCCGTGAAAATGGTCCCTCTCGTGCGTGACAGGTTTTCTGAAGTTGAAATTACTGTGGCGCTTTGTGATGATGTCACTGTATAGTGTTTCTAAATGATATACTATAGTTTATGAATACTGTGGTTATTACTATTATAGACTATTACTGAGCAGACAACCTGAAGACATGTTATTGTGTTGACATTTCACCATTCAGTGTATGTAATATATGGTTAAAGCATCAATACTGTATGCACATATGTGTATTGTGTGTACTGGTACACTGTGGTATAGTCTGTACATGACACAGTGGATTTTAGTGCTGAAATTAATTAACGCGATTAATTCATGTCAGTTATGTTAATAAAAGAATAATTTGAGTTAGTTTCTCATACGTCATCATTTTCTGCTGTTTTTTTATTATTTTTTTTACTTAATAATTTAACTGAATATATTTGGACATTGGACTGTTGGTCAGACAAACTGTGTATTATTAATATGAATATTCACTACACTTTGATGTTTTACTGGCAAAATAAATGACTTATTGAGATAATTACTCATGCTGGCACATAAATACTACCACTGGAAAAACTTCATTTTTAGAAATGAATTCAAGTAGGATTAATTTTAACGTTTGCACATTTCTCCTATCTGCGTTTGTCATTTTACACTTGGTTCCCATTTGTTTCCCCCATTCAAATTGTCTTTTAATTCAATAACCAGACTTTATACATGATTTGAATTCTGATTTTAAATGACTGATAAACCCTCATGGTGTCAATAAAGTGACTCAAGCACTTAGTGAGTTACACTGTGCATATGTGCATGTGCATATGTGAGACAAAAAGTAATGAAGGCCCGTACTGATACTTCTGGTAGTAATCTGGTTATTCACACGCTATTTTATGAATATAAAAGAAAGCCTAGAAAAAAGAAAGAAAGAAAGAGAAATCATTATTATTATTATTATTATTACATTAATTTTAAATCCATTATGTTTATCTGACTGGTTTAATTACTACTTCCAAAACTACTGATATTTAAAACGTGTAGAGCTTATGGAGTGTATCTGTAAAGCTTTGCTACTACTCAACAGTATACACAAGTAAAGCCGAAATCATTGGTCAATTAATTGATTTGTGAGTTGACAGACAATCTGTGCTACATTGTCAGAGAATGACAACATGAAGGAGTAGGTAATGAAATAGGAGCAGTACGGCCTCTCACCATGTTGCTGTCACAGTGTCTCGTCTCAGCGCCGTCACCGTACTCCAAACAGACTCAAACATATTAAAATGATTTCACCCAGAACCATACTGATAATAATAGTTACTGTTCGGATAATCATTAAAATCGTTATTCTGATAATAGTTAGCACTTTTCTTGAGGTTTGACCTGGCACATTAAGCTCTGAGCAGTTATATATCAGTAAAACCCTTTATTTGTCTGTCTGTCGCTTACAGACAGACAGACACTCATGGCATGGCACACTCATACATAATTTCATAGGGGGCATCTTAGGCTGGGTCTCACTGAGATCTGATCTCCCGTTGGTGTCTTACAACAAAAAGTAGGAGCCCATGTGCCTCTGCAGGTCTGAGTGTTCATTTTCACGACGAATTTGTAAAACAAAAGTTGTCGATCAGCCCAGAAAAAGAAGCAGCTGGTGGGTCGGCTGTTTGGTGCAAACAAAAACCAAAAAAAACCAAAACACAATGGACCAGCACAAATAATCTTTTCTGTCTGAATTTAAGGGTGTTTCTGTCTTTACAGCTTACTTTTAAATCTACTCTTCTAAGTGCTTTAAATGATCCAGAAATACAACATTAAATCACTGAAGTGCCCATTGACACATAATGAAAACATCTGAGCTCCTGGATGGTCAGGGTGCTTGGTGCTCTGCTTAATATGCTGTAAACGTCAGAACCACTAGAATAAACAGTGGGTTAGCAGGACAGTGACACGCTGCACTTTACTGGATTTGCCGATGCCCCTTAACACTAGTTCTGGATGAGTACAGAAATGACTTTAGAGTCTCTTTGGAGTATTGTGACAGCTCTGAGACAAGGTCCTGCGACAGCAACAGGGTGAGAGTCTGATTGAATGGAAACAGAGGAGCGTACATCTTTAAACACACGGACACCACGTCTGCTCCTATTCCATTACTTACTCCTTCGTATTGTCATGCTCTGTGAATTCAATGTAGTGCCTTTTATTGTAGAAAATGAAAAATGTCATTTCCCCTTCTCTCTCTCTCTCTCTCTCCCCCTCTCGTAACACTCATTTAAAATGTCTCATCTCCCTCTGCGTGTTCAACAGTCTGATTGCCTCAGTGCTGAAGAAAAAGGCCTAAGAGGAGGAATCCCCCTCTCTTTGTGAAAGGAGTCCAGGTGGGAGTAGAAGAGGAAGGAGGAGGAGGAGGAGGAGAATGGAGTGGGATGATTCACGGCGAGGGCGAAAAATCTGCAGCTTCATCAGAGTCGGTCAAGCAGGACAGCTGCTGCTGCTGACCTCCCGATCTAATGCAGAGACCCACACCTTGAAGGACTAAAGGTCTTCTTATTCTTCTCCCACCAGTCTTCCTCTTCTGTGTGTCTTTCTTTTCTCTCTCTCTCTCTCTGCCACTTTTTCACTCTCAGCTTATTGCAGAAGTGGAGGGTTAGGACTTAACCTCGCTGAGAAGTAAAGTCCTTCAGGTCTGCAGAAAAGGACAGCGATAAGGTGTCTCTTTGCCTGAAATACAGTGGCCAAGAACATGTTTATGCACGTAACAGAATGGGTTACAGTATCTGTAAGATGTGAGAAGGTATGGTAAACAGAAAAATAACCACGGCCTCCTGTTGTTTCAAAAAACAGCTACGGAACCTGAAATAGTTTGGTTGATTATTTCTTATGAGGCCATAGATTGTATTTAGGAAACTAATCAATAAAAGCCGGACAAACTAAATATATATGTTTTACTAATTAAATGAAATGATGAAATGTTTCTGCAAACAAACATTGTCATTGTACAAGCCAAACCCGTCTTAACAGTGTAGCTTTTCTTACAGTATATATGACGGTAAAACCACTTCTTTTTGAATTAGTCGGACAAAAGTTGGAAATCTCTTATGTCACAATCAGCTCTTGGTAATTATTTTTTCACAAATGTCTGAAATGTTACAGTTAATTATTTGTCGAAAATTCCTATCTTTTTGTCATTAACTCTTTCAAATCTAATTTTTGTTACAACATTTCATTAAGTTCTTTATTCAATATTTCAATTTTACACTGGAGTTTTGCTAAGAATTAAAAACCACAAACGCTATATCCACTGATTTTAAAGTCATTGTTCACTAAAGTAAAAAAAAAAACAGAGTAGGAAATATAAGCAGTGATTGACATAGATATTAGCATTACACATAAAATGATATAAAATATATAAAATGACTTGCTCAATTAAAATATTTTTATGGAACATAGATTTACCATCAACATAACTGCCAACAACCACAAATGCAGCATTTTTATGAAAACTGTTAAAGTATTGGAGTTCACAAGCCCAGATGGTATGTTTTCACTTTACTCATGGGTCTAGGCATTAATTAAGTAAATTCATTGAAAAGTGCAATTTCTTAATCAAACAAAGGCAGACAAACAGTTTCAGTAGCACAGATGAGGAGGAATATACTCCGGTGTCCTGTTCCACTACTGGAGTCCACATGCAGTGTTGTACTGCCATCCAGTGGAGCTGCACGACTCATCAGATTCTTTATGTCCCCTACAATCTGAGAAACAAGCTCCTGCCTCTTGATCAAATTAAACAGAAAGTGCCACTCATAGTGTATATTAGCAAGTTTTTTCCTATTCCTGTGTTGTCAGTTACTTGTACTGACGTGTTTGTAACAAAAATTCAACTCATTTTGAAATATTTCAACGTCTTATCCATGTCTTACAACAATCAAGTATGAGCTTTAATGTGTACATATGTACTGTCTAAGGCTCCAGGTAAAAATAAAATACCAGTAAGTTGGGTCGATAAGCTCATGCACACCTGAACATGTGAAACACACAGTCTGTTGTTGATGTCTTCCTGAAACTGTTGTTAATCATGTTGTGAGTTGTGTTATTTTAGATTTGCGAGAGTAGTTATGAGAAGAAATATGAAACATCTGCAGGAGCAGATCAGCACATCAGAGCAGGGTTTTCCCTCCAGTCGCCCCCCTGCTCCCGACCAGCCTCACCCTAACTGTTGACTTCCTAAAGCTGTAACTGAACAATACAATGACAAATATGTCAACAAACTGTTTGAAATATGGACAACAATGTAATAATGTAACATTATTTGTTCTTAGCTTAATTAAAAACACGCCGCTCACTGTTTTTAGTATTTTGTTAGTATTTCATTGATTGCACTGTGTCACACTTAAAGCTGCTTGCTTGTTGGTAAACTAAAATGGATCGACATGGTTAAATACATTTTAAAATATTTCATAGATAAAGTTGAATAAACCAAGCACGCACAGCAAAACCTCTTTGCCACACATTGTGCATTTTTCTTAAACTGCTAGAACACCTGTGCTTGTATTTAAAAATGTAAAGTGGGGCAACAGCAGTTTATACAATGTTGAACAACACACACATGAACCAATAAGGCGACATACTCCAATTTGTGGAGAGATCTGTGACCTCTGGATGATCAACGCTGATTCAGTTTCCTCCAGGGTGAATGGTTCGACTCCCTCTTCCTCTTGGACGTATGCTGAAGTGTCCTTGGACACAACACAAAAACCTTGTTTTAGCTCCGTCAACTACTGTATGTGCAACTGTCCAACTATAATTTCCCATGGAGCTCAATAAGCTATGTCGTTTGTATTATTTCCTCGTCTCTGAAGCAAAAGCCAAAGGCAACGAAAGCTACATTCTGGGTATAAACCGAATATAGAATTGTGGTGAGTAGTGCAGGTTTCTG
>OMLM01002406.1:36509-67153 GCA_900302695.1 Helostoma temminkii | reverse complement strand
CACATCAGGCGGTCTGTGCACGCACATCCTGCAATCGGTAAATACATGTTGAAGAAAGAAGAAGACACAAAATCGTTTTTATGCATTTATAAATCTGGATTTAATTTGTTGATTGCTGAACACGCATTTGTAACAATAATGACATACAAATTTTTTACACATTTGTAAATCTGATTGTATTAATAATCCATCAAATACATATTTGTGGGGGGTTTAGATAGAGGTTTGCCCCCATAATCAGGGCAAAAATAAAATACTAGTAGGTTATAGGTTATGTCTTAGTGTCTACCAGGGATTTTAGGAGTTTAACTAAAACATCATCTGCATCTTCAGCTGGAGGACTTTCACCTTTTTTTCTTTAACGTTTCTCTGTTCAGGAAAACGGCGCGAGAAGACGGAAGTGCTATTTTGGACGTAATATCCCTTAAAACATTCATATTCAACAACAATATTAAACATCCCCGTGACCCCTGCGGGGACTAAGCGGTATAGAAGATGAATGAATATTAAACATAAATAATATTAAAAGAATAGCAAGCAAAAGTGATTAGAGATGGTTCTGAACAAATTCAAAATTTAAAAGATGATACACATTTTGATAATGTGATTATGATTTATATTAAGCACAATGGGAGCAAGAAGTAGAAACTTAATGTGACTTACATGTTTCGAAACAACAATGCACCTCAACACAAAAATACCACTTGGGATATGTTAGAAATTATAATAAAAGTTAAGAGAGAAAATATTTAACAAAATGTAAAAAAAAATACAAATACGAGTTAAATATTTTGAGTGCAGGATATTCTTTGTATTTTGTGACATTTTGAGGTTAACCTGTTATCATACTCACTCTCGTGGCTCCTGGATAAACAGCTTAACTTGTGTGCTGCCTATGATTTTAACAACAAGTCTGGGCTTTGTATTTGTTCCAGATGTGTTTTTCTGAGCCATGACGTAGATGATGTGATCAGGATTCCCTAGAGCCACACAGACAAAGCAGGAGACGCATCAGTCACACAACTGTTCGAGGACTGCAGGCCTTTATTAAAGTGACAGACTTGTATCAGGAGAATCTGTTCTCGCGTGAAGCTGCTGCACAGCACATAGAGCATGAAATACACTCTCTTCCTTACCCTTTCTTAAAAATCTCTATAAAATGACCCTTAACTCACAGAAGTGTTTCTAGTTTTTACTCATTCCCAGTTTACTTTTCCATGACCAAGTTGATCCTGTTTCTTATGCTGAGCCTGAGGTGCTGGGCTTCCTGTTTGTTGCCTCTGCACTACCTCTCTGTTCCCTCCCCTGAGCGACAATGCCTGGGAGTCACTTCAGCAAACACACACTGATAAATGAGTGTGTGTGTGTTTTTGCATTTGAGTCTTGTGCTGCTATTAAAAAATTACATCAAAAGGCAAAGGAAAGAAGTAACTGGAAAGTAAAGGTGAAACAAAACACCAGATGAAAAAACAACAATATTAATTTACTAATGTTAATTAACTATTGTGTGACGTGTGTGCACTAGACTGCAAAGTCATTTAACTGCCCAAATCTACTGTCTAAAACAACTGTATTTTCATTCTATCATAACAGAAGCATCAATGATTAGTACGACTCCTGCATTAAAATTCTTGTACTTATTGTGAAAAGCATCAGTGCTAAATTATCACCTCAATGTACAGTATCAGTAATTAAAATCCCTGAAACGGCAGCAAAAATTAACTGCATCAGCATGCTCACAGTGACACTCAAGTGTGTTTTACATGATTAAAGAAACCGTATTTCTCTGCCATATATATGCGTAACCAGGTTTCTGATTTCTAAATCACGTATGCCCAACATCCGCCCTGTAGACGTCTAAATAAGTCACCTTTCATCCTGTATTTCTTTACTTTAGACAGCGCTGCGAAAAGGAGCGTGGTCTCACAGAGATGTCAGTTTTGCCAGTTATAATCTGTAAACCATGCTTCCACAATAACCCTAAGGTAGAGGAGTAATCAGATTACTCATCTGTTGCATGTGGACACTGAGTGCATGCCTATGTTTTCCAGGCATACTCTTTACCATGTTCACCACCTTAGCCTAGCATTTTTGCATGCAAACATTTACTAATTAGCACTAAAAACAAAGCTGAGGATGAGAGAAATGTGATTGTTCTGTCAGATTTAGTAAAAAAAACAACAAAAGCATTTTAATTATTATTATTGGTATTAAAACTGTGACATGCGTGTGGTGATAAAGGATCAGGAGAATATACCTTCTAGGAGCAATGAATATGTGTTTATGACAGAGGTGGGCCTGCTGTTAAAACAAAGCCAATGGTCCCATCTCTAATCCACACATCCAAACTAAAGCTAAAGTACCAAAATTTTAATCCTGTATTTTCAGCTTTGTTAAGCAACTTTTAGCCCCCAAAGACTGGAAGTTCACAACAAGCTGACAGACCTGGACGTTCATCCCTTAAGTAATCTGGTATGTATAACATTTTAATAAAAGATTGCCTTTTTACACAACCAGGAGTTATTACACAACACAATTTGTCGTTTTTGTTTGCCCAAAGAATATAACACTATTTTTTTGATAGATGTCAGTCTATCTCTTGGTGCTTGGATAGGGGCTTTTTGGAATTGTATATTTACCATAAAACAATAATGATTAGCAGTACAGTACTGAAATAATGCACAGCTTGTTATTCCTTCCCACCTTTGTCCGGCTGTCCAGCTCCTTTCTTTATATACCTCTGGCCAACAATTAACACAGGAATTAACTATTTGAAGTTAACTTTAAATTTGCAAGATCATTAATTTAAAAGATTTTTCTAATTAAATTTCCAGAAGAGATAAGTAGAAAGCTTTGATAAGAGGCCTGAGCACAGATAGAGAAGCTAATGACATTAATTACTCTATACCTGAAGGAGAGACCTGAGTCCATAAGTTCTGTAGCCTTGTAATCTTTTCATAGAATAAAACAGGAGGTAGACCACAGCCATCGGAGCTCAGTCTGTCTCTGTTTGATTTGCAGGAATTAAGTTATTAAACGGTCTTAATAACTGTGGAAATGGCTGCCTGTTCTTCACAGCATTGCCAGTCTCTTCACGTCGCAGATCTCTTTAAATGTCCCGCAGCGGCTGAAGTGTGAAAGTCAAACACGACGTCCAGATCATATTAGATCAAACAAGTCGCCACAAAACAGCTGCGGGACGTTCGCTGCTGTGAGGAGAGAAGCACTGATTCCAAACTGAAAGTGTGTTTTCTGACAGATGAATCCTCAAAGGCCCATCTGGTGCCTCTGTGAAGCCATGTCCACTGTGTCTGAGCTCACACGCTGCTCTGTAATTTTAGCAGCAGTCCAGGAGAACGCAAACACAAAGGACTATGGACTTTTTTAAGCAACAGTAGGTAAATCCACAGTCACTGCAAGTCAGTGGTAATTCCTTCATGTCTGTTTGTCTTTCACATTACCACAGACCGACATTTTATTCTTGTTCTGGGCACAAGAACTAGGATGTCAAAGAATATTTTTCATCACATGACTAACTTTTTGTAGGTTTAAACGAGGTTAATGTCGCTGTAAAGGTGGTGAGAAGAACTGAAATGCTTGCTAAAGTCACCAGATGTAGTTTGATGAGGCTGATGAACCACAGTCCTGCACCAGGACAATGGGTGCAGTAAAATCTTAAGGCTTCAGCTAATAATCTGTAATTATCTCCAGAAAAGAGCTGTTTTCTGTAGATGTAGATATTTTCTGTTAAGTTTGCAAATGTTTGTTTGGTGTAAGTGAAGACGGATGATACAGAAGAGTCATCTCTCAGTGTCTGACACATCCGACTGCCAGCCTCGTGAATGCACTTGGCTTCTGTTTTTGCACGCAGACCTTGTGGAGGAGGAGGAGGTAACACAGCACCCTCCTCTTCTCCTGAGTAATTAATTTACTGAGGTTTTAAAATGGGTTTGCCTCGGACTGATAATGGATGTCTGGTATATCTAAACATGCACTCAAAAGCCAGCTCAGTCCTTCATCTGAGATAAAGCAGACAAATTACAAATGGAGGATAGACAAGAAACATTTAAGTATTTTGATTTGCAGTGTTTGTTGGTCTGTGTCAAATATGTTATTTTGGGGAAGAGAAAAGGTAAAATTTTAGATATGTTTCAGAATGATGAATGGATCATTTAATGGGTTATCTCTGCCTTGTTAACCTTTGTCTACGTGCAGATGTTTTGGATTAAACAATGGGCTCTGAACATGGCAGGCACTACCTCTCCTGACTGGCAGTGTGGATGGACACATCGATCAAAGCGTCCTGCTCAGAATTCCAGCACTCCTGCTCTGCTACGACCCATCTATCAAAAGTCGCTTCCTTGGTTCAGGTGACAGTGCCTTTTAACATTTTTATAAATGGCTTCTGCTCCACGTACCTGCGCAGGAAATATGTGACATTATAATGCCCTTCAAAAGTCCAGTGGTCACATGAGCAAGATGCACAAAAGCACAAAAGCACAAAGTCTGTAGCCAGGCTTCCAAACTAGTGATGCTGGATTTCAATCATCGCCACTAGCGGAGGAGAAAATGTGAAGTCTCTCCTGAGGATGGCACCAAAGTAACAATCATGTCATTACCTAAATCAAAGGGTTTACCCTCCACTCAGTGGACATCTCTGTCTCTGTCAGGCTCGCCTCTGGATGTTCATCAGAAGAATTCGGATTCAGTTAGCTATCCACTTGTTATCTATTGAATGTTAGCATCCTGCCATTTAGAATTTAAACTTATTAGCTTGATTGCATGCTAACATTGGCTGGTTAATGCTACCTTTGAATGGAACTTGACATGCATTTTCCTGCCAACATACCAGATCTTGCAGTATAACATTTAGTTTCTGTTGTGGCAGAAAGGTGGAAGAAAAAGAGAAAACACAGAGCACCCCTTTATAAATAGGTGACAGGAAGAGAAAGTGGAAAGGTGAGGAGATAAAGAAGACACAACTGTGGCAGGGGGAGGGGGGAAATCACGAGACAGCAGTATGGAGGAGACAGGGGAGTGAGCGTATTCACAGAGTAGATTATTAAATATTTGCATTTGGTTTCTGGGTTTCCACTCCAGAATAAAAAAAGGAAAACAAATCAAACTAAAACAGAAGCAGTTGACTTATGAAATGGCTGAATCGCTTCACTGTTTTCTGAGATCCTGGCCTGGAAGTGTGCTCATCCCTGGAGTTGGCAGAATGTACATTGCTTTCTAACCTGCTCGGATGAAGGAGTGAGCAAATATGATGATTCTACAAAAGATTAAGCTAAGTCTCATCTTTTTACACATCTCCAGGCTCTTTATGTCCTTGCAGCTTCCCTCCCCTTCATCCCATTGAACCTAAATTCTCCTGTTACCTTTTATAATCTTTAACTTATTTATTTATTTATTGCTTATTTACTTTTGTAAATATTTACAAGTTATCTGGGTTTAAAGTAAAACAAATTCAGGAATTTACAGGTTACAGATTAAGATTATTATTCCTGTTTGGCGCCCAACTACAGTTTTCTTAGTTTGAAGGTTTGGCTTACTGTATCTACGCTACACTGTGACCACAGTGTCATGGGTACTGTAGGCACTCAGCACTTGTGCTGGAATTAATTGACTTCCTAAAGAAATCAAATACAGCAGTTTTACTAAAAACAACAACAAAAACACCACCTTTCTTTAACCTTAACCAAAGGTGATTTTGTTGTCTAAGACTGATTGGGATTGAACTTGAGGATCTAGTGTGACAGTTGATTCAATCCATCCTAATCATCATTTTTTCAACTCAGCTGTAATTTAATGTACCGCCTTGTTTCATTCAAAATATATGAAGGTGATTGTGTTTGCTGCAAAAATATAATCACAGTTGCAGTTCAGCTGAATGTTGTTTTTAGTTGCAAGTGGTCATTTTCCAACACTTCTACAAGGCAACTGAAAAACTGAACTTTGCCTAGTAAATAGAAATAAAGGACTGCTATTTCCAAAGATCATTTTTACCAATAAAATTGATTCCAGTACTATGTCAAAAATGCAGAGTTTAAGGCCTTACTGAATATATCAATACAATTGTGTAGAATTATATAGAAACTAAACAAGTCCCACTTGAGCAACACTAGGAGACGATGGAGAGGGAAAACTCCTCCATTGAACCAGGCTCAGAGTGGGCGGCCACCTCTAATGGCGAGTTATCATTGGTAATCACACCCTTAGTTATGCTTTGGTCAGTCATCTGATACCTATTAGCATAGTTATTATGAAAGTGATGTGCAGAAAGTTGGTGACATCCAGTGACCATAGACTACATGTGCCAAGAGTGGTATTTGGTGAGTTAGGTGGGGAGAAAGTCAAGTGGATGGATGGATGACAAAAACGCAGGACTATGAATCAAATCAAGTGCTGTTCAGTATAGCTACTCTTATTTTTACTGTAGCTACCGTTGTGTATTTTAAGGTTCGTCATATATCTAAAATTTAAACCAAGCCTTAGGCGTATAGTAGGCATATATTTTTTGTGCCTAAACCAAATGACTTTGTGGCGCATAATACAGCAAAGAATGATCTACTGAGCCTGTGGAGCTACTCGTCCGTATCTCTGGTTGTAATATGGAATGTGTTGTTCCTTGGAGCTGCAGAGACACGTCACTGGAGGTCGAAGTGGAATAGCCCTCATGAAGTTGCTTAGCTTCTGATGGTCACTGAGTAAAGATGACTCGACCCCATGTTTGGGCAAATAAGAATAACACTAAACAATGAAAGGTAATAAATCAAAGGCATGTATGAATACAGGATGGTAAATGTAGGCTGCAGCGTGGCCATGCCTCTCTATTAAGGAGGTGTCAAACGTGATAGGGGGCCTCTGCTCCGCCCTTCAGGGAGCTCGAGCAGCAGCAACACTCCACCCACTTCCCTGTGTTAAAATGGAAATTGCTTTTCCTGACCCCTCCACAGTGGACAGGGAGGGCCTGTAGCTTTCAAAGTGACCTGCTTTTTGCTTCAAAAGGCCACACACTATAATGCAGCAGGCGCTGACGGGATGAGACAGCTTAGCAGATAATATCATCCATGGCAACAGAGCAGCCGGGAAACCAAACAAAAACACCACAATATATCACAACACAGCATACAGTGTCTTTAACCTTGTGCAGTCTTAGGTTATGTTTGTAATTTAGCTCTATTCTGTCAAGTTAACTGTTGGTACCAAGTAACCTAACTCCAAGGTGTGATCCTTTTTTGATAAATTTGTTAAACTATCATTCAATTATATGAATATTACAAAAAAATAACAAAATGGCAACAGCTCTGATTAAATGATTTCTGTTGAAGTGCCTCTGTACCTGTTCACACCTGATAAACTTCATTGTTTAGATTTAACTTGCTGCTATGAAAAGCTGCAAAGATGTCTTCAAATGTTATTTACCTTGTTTATTAATATTTTTGTCAAATGTTGAAAACTGTATGCGTTCTTGCAGTGAGTTGGATGTTAAATGATTCACTTGGGTGCTGGGTTAGTTTACTGACTGGAAGCCAACAGAAACATTTAGCCCGTTGGCTTCCAGCCTAGAAGCACCTCTGCAATAAACAAATTATTGCTTGAAGAAGTGTAAAAAAATAACCTTAGGCCACTGCTTTATTGAATTTTATGTGCTAGACTATTTTACAGTTGATTGGCAAAAAATATTAAGAATATTCCCCAAATGTCAAACTATCCCTTTAAATCTGTAAACTTAATTCCCAAACTCTGTTCAATTACAAATTCACATGACCCAGATTTTCAAAGACATTCAGCTGGGCCAGACCTTTTTATTGAAAAGAAAGCAATTAACACAAATGAATGTATTGAAAAGCAAGACATTTATTTATTGTTTCACTCTTAAATATCATTTCATATGACACAGGTACATCGAAAAGTGCATAAAAATAATATGAGAGCTGCAACTGGACAGAATCTTCGATAGCAATATTTTATTTTGGCGCTTTTGAAATAAAAATCTGAGATGCAGCATTTGACTAATAAAGCCACCTTCCTCAGATGGATACATCCCAGCTTGCACAATAAAATATTAAACTAACACAACATGTTAGGGGAGTGAGCCCAGAGGAAGGCTTCTGCTCACAGCAGACTGACATAAATCTGGTCTAAATTTCTGGAGCTGACAATCATCTTCAGCAGAGGGCTGTTCTTCTGCCGCTTCTTATCTGTCTGCCGGAGGATTCCTGGGAGACTGGCACATATTCTAAATGTGTGAGTGCCGATTGTGTATCTCCACAGGCTATTTCTGTGCAGCTCTTTTCTTCTTGTATTACTTATATTTAAATGTGTCGTATGTGAAATGGAAGAAAAATACTCTTATTTTTAAGATTTTGTCCCATCCTTTCCCACTTGATCATATGCAATGTGCTGTTTTTACCTGAAGCAACACGCTGCCTTTAAAGGTGCCAGTCTGGCCATCAGCGATGAGCAGCGAGCACAGTTATGGCCAGACCTAAGGGGAAAACTTGTATAACTGCAGTCACACAGTACAGAACCATAGTGCTTTGATTTCTATGGCTACTTTTGAAGTTGAAGTTGAACTCAAAGTATTAGTAGAAAATGTTAATTTGATGGGCCTGGATGCATCTAAAGGATGGAGGACTGTGATATCTGTGACCATCATTTGTGTCCTGACACCTTTTTGTTTAGTTAACAAAAGCACATTAGTTATAGGACACAGAAAAAAAAGGGTTACCTACACATTGTATCTTCTCTAAACATTTTCTCCATTAAACTAGACCAAGGTCTTTGTTCAACCTCACTTAGTTTAACAATCATTGAGGCACTACAAGCAAAGTATGATTATCAAAATAGAAAACATGGCCCTGTTACAATCAAGAGTCCTTCAAAATGCATGTTTGGGTGAAAATTTAATGAATAGAAATCTAATTTCTGGGATACAGGATTGCATTTTCATTATTTTACTCATGAATCATGTAATGAGACATGTATTAGTAGTTCAAATTAGTATTTAAAAGAATAACTTAATGATAATGACTAAATAGCACGTTCAGACTCCTTCCTTTAGGCTATAACTGAACTCATTGAAGCACAGTTGGAATCAAACTTGCAAAAGGATCAGTAGGTAAGACTTGTTAATTTTTGACCAGATCTGGTACTGAACTACATTTGTTTTTCCTACTTTAAACTCCTCCACTATAACAACCTCATCCTGCTTCCATGTTTCTGTAATATTCACCAAATCAATCAGTTAACTCCTTCTAGCCACTTAGAGGAAAAAAGGTTCCAGAAGAGATTATTTATCTGCTGTCAGATGACAGGACAACAAACGGTGCCCATGTGTACTCTGAGCGTCCAGCAGAACCTGCTGGCGTCTGAGGCACAGTTTGAGGAAAAAGGTTAATAAGGACATTCCTTGTTTTTCCAGAGACAGTGCCGTCACTTTGCCAACAAGGGAGCCTCGAACAGGTCTCTGCCACATGCAGCGCAGGAATATTTTAGAATATTAATTGCACACTTAGTATGCTGTTGTCATATGGTTTTTATTAGTATTCCATCAACTCAATGAGGCGTGAAAGGGCCAGATGCTGTGTCCTCATCTATCCCACATACATACTTGTCTTTTGTCAGTTATTTGTGCAGCGACTGTCAGTGTGCACATCATCTCAGCCATCTGATGTCATGTATTTATTAACTGGGCCAGTGAGTTTAAAAATGGATTAATAACACTCAGGACTCATCAACATTATCAAAGTGAGACTGTAAGCAGTTAGTAAGTAAGTAAGGAAAGTGACAGTTTATATTCCATACTCATTGCTAACTCAGTATGGTATTTGTGAGGATACTGTTGATGCATTTAGTATTTTAGTATTTCATTGCATTGTTGACTGAGTATTAACCTGCACATGATAAATAAACCAATCTGAATCATTACACACATATATACACATACACATTAATTATCTGTAGGATCACCTTTACACTATCCATTCTGCTCAGATTATCCCTGCTGTAATTTGTTCAATATTCTATGTAATCTTTATGTTTTTATGGAAATCACATTGGCGAAGCTTCTGTCATGAACCTTCATCCTCCAATAACTCAAAACAAAAGTGAATCTATGAATCCTTTATATAAACAGAGGTTATGGTGCAACCAGAGTAAAAAGAAAACAAACAGGTTCTTTGCTGAATATACTATACTTTACTATACTTTTATATACTATAACTGAAGAATGTGATTGTATGAACCACAGAGGCCTAATTTCAGTTTATATATTTAAAATTTATTTGAAGACACATACTCTCTGCATACCCTACACTTCAGCAAAACATGTTATTAATATTAATCTCAATAAATTATTAATGTTCTGTTGACTAAACAAAGACGGATGTAAAATGCTTTTCTTTGGCTAAGACAAGGTTAACATTCAGACTTAAAAATGAACTAAAAATAAAGAAGATGAGGTTGAGTAAATATGACTATAATTAACTTGGACTTTTGATCTCAGGACTACAAAACTAAATCTAATATGACAAAATAACACTAGTGTAAACAGGCTTGTGTCCCCACACAACTAAGCTACATTTCCATGCAACTACAGTGTTATTTCGACTATGTTTTTGTAGCAAACCTAATCCCCTTTATATTTATTAAAGGAATAAGGTTAAGAATTAAGTTAAAATGTTTTGGTCAACATTGTAATGCAAGTATAGCTTTTTATGCAAGACAAAAACTGGTTTCTTGAGTCTCCTTCTCTCGCTATTTCCCCTTAATTAAGGTAAATATGGTCCATAAAACACCATAAACTTGTTGAGATATATTGTTTTAAACTTAAGTCTTTCTTTGTTGCTGTGGCAAGATGTGACTTAAGGTACATTTCAAGTTTTGGCTGACCATGTGCAAGCTAGCTGCATGGAAACATGGTCGAGAGCAGAGTAGCACTGTAAGGTCGGATGTAGAGGTTGACCAATGTTGGTTTAATCGTTGCGGTGGAGTTAGTGGATGTTATGCTTATGTCTTCATGCTGTAAGAGTGGTGTATATGTTTTTATCACCAAGCAAACTAATATAATGTGCTAGTTAAAATAGTTTGGTTAAAAAGCTAAAATTGCATCTCACAGATTTCATGTTGTAACCTGGCTAAAAGCATAATTTAGGTGGTTAAGAAAATGTTAAAATACAAGCAGTTAAGTCATGGTTCTGAGCTGCAGTGTATGCATATACTTGGTACCATGCATGAGTTCTGTTTGTATTGTTTCAAATGTAACACTAAATACAGACGAGTGACGGAGAAAGGAGTGTGCTGATTTTACTCCCCCCCTTTCTCTATTTCCCCTTAATTAAGGGCACAACAATGGCTTGTTTGTAATTTGACTGTTTCCAAATCAGACTCCAGAAGTTGACACTCTTGTGCTCTCTGGCCGTGTAATCATGTAAAGGAGATATTCATTTACAAAGTTTTGTTCACGTCTGCACCCTGAAACTTAGTGATTTATCTCAGTGGAAGTGACTTTTACGACTGTATTGGAGGTGAGAGTCAATGAAGCACATGAGTGGAGGTATTCAATAACATAACTCTCTTTTACTGCACTCCAGAGCTGTGAGCTGGTGGCGGAAAGCCAGGCAGCAGGAAGAGCGCCTCCATTTCTCCTTCAACACTGTCACTATCACAAAACTGCTTACCTTTTCCGGAAGAGCTGACAGCCTGTTTATGTATTTTTTTTCTCTAACATCCTCCCTTTCAACATTTCTATAAATTAATTACAGAAAAAGTGCTTTTGGCCTGCTGTGTTGGCGGTGGCCCTTTTTCTAGTGAAATACTAAGGTGTGAGGTCTTACATTCTGTGTTTAAGGGCACTATATATCTTAATAATGCTGGATTATGTTTGTTACAATGGTTGCATCGCGTTAGAGATTACAATGTCCAGAACTTTTATCTAGATTAAATTATTTTGCCATCATGAGGTTTTTGTGTTTAGCATTAAAAACAAAAATTTTAATGATTGCTATGAAATCTTAAATCAAAAGGCCTTTCCCCTCTACAACTCAACTTGACAACCAAAGGGTGATCATGTTTATTCTTCTGCCATCATCAGCTGCTGTACTTTGTATATAAAGTTAATTACTAAATATTAGCATGCTAATATTTATAGTTAAAATGGTGAACATGGGTATTATTAGCAGTATACCTGCGAAGGATTAGCACGTTAACATGGTCATTGTGAGCATGCTAGAAGGTGATCTTACTACAAAGCATCACAAAGCAACTAACTAATGGAAGCTCACAGCTCTCAATCAACGTACTTAAGGTCCACTTTAGGGGCGTTTTCAATCTGCGTACTTCTCTGTATTTGTGTTCTTTCAGACTTGTGAAACCTCATCAGCTAAAGCCCAAGTACATTTCCAATTCAAAGTACACATCTAACCAAGTACAGGTCAACGAACCGTAGGTGTTCTTGCTCCGTGTGCTTTATCAAGGATCCTCTGGGAGCAGACTTGTGTGGACCTGAGGAGCCAAATATCCCATCATGCATACTGCACCAGCAATAATGGCAGATGAATACACAAATGTTTCTACTATAGTTGTTGTACTGTTGCTAAAGTTTTTTAGGAGAAAAATTTATATTTTATTGTTGGAATATGTTGTACATTTATTTAAAAATCCAATAATAATAATAATAATAATAATAATATAATAATAACAATTATTTTTTGCTAATAGTGGACTTAATCTATCCATGCCTTGTTGAAAATTAGCTACTGAATATAATATGAGTAGTAGTACGGTATACACTGCGTGTTGGAAACATTTAAGGACCGAAGCCTTTAATTTGGCTAAAAGGAAATGTCAAAACGAAGTTAGGGTGGTGAGGTATGAAAGTACACATATGGGCTATAATAAAATATAATAAAATATTTTCAATAAATATTTCAATATTTTCCAATAAAGTCTATGCAGAGTGGGTTTGATTCATCGTATAAACATCGACTGGTGGTCATTTTCAATTAAATGCTGACATCTCTGCGACATTTTTCCAAGTAGCAAACGCTCTCCCTGCTACATCCTGCCGGCCTAACTTTTTATATCACCAGACGTATGTGTGCTGTCTGGGTATATAAGGTATATAAGTATATAAGTGTTATTGAAGTAACATTTTGACTAAAATACATTTAAAAACCTACATACTGTAGCTTTAAGTAATATATCGAGCACAGATGTTGTTTTTGCCATCCTTGAGCTTTGTTCACTGTACTGAGTCTGCTGTTCCCTAAAGCTTTCCTCAGTGTTTCCCACATCTAATCATCACCTCCTCATGCACTTGTACACTTGGTCCACACCTTCACCTCCTCAGTGTATGTTTGCCCCGTGCTATTGTGCCAGCACCTCACAGTTTTCTACATTTTTTTGAACTGGGTTTTTTTAGGCTGTTTTCTCTGACCTGTTTTTTTGGTTTTGGTTTCCTCTCTTGTCTGCCCACCTCTTATACCCCTTATAACCAGTCTGCGTTTCTACAGACTTGAGAGCCACTGTAGAGCCATGCACATCATTACGCTACGTATCTACACAGCACCACTAACTTGTGTTGTTCCTCACATCCAAACACTCCTAGTCTGGCATTTATACGCTGCTTGTTGTAATTGTTATGTAGTATGTTGTTGTTTCTTAGTTCTAGAAAAGCAAAAAGTTTTGGAACCAGTGTTCCTGGCTGTTTGGTTGTGGAAACTGTTGTGGAGTTAAGCACTAGCTTCAAACCAGCCCTGGAATGGTTTTGGTGGAAAACATGATTAATGATGATGATGACATGATTGACATAAATCAAATACAGATCTGCGTAAATGTCATTATAAAAATCTGCCCTTATGATACCTTACATAAAACTCTGTGAATTGAGGTATCAAGAGATTTTTTTCTCTGGAAACCTTTACTTAGCATTTTTTAAACTGTGACGCCCCTCTCACTATCATTAAGTTTGTCCAGGCCAACATGGGCGGGATTGGTTGTCATAAGAGGTTCATCAGCTGATCTTATTCACCTGGACCTTCCTGGCTATAAAATCTGGCCCATGTGCTTGTTGTTTTCTCCCTTCAGCCGACATCCACACTGCACACTGGTTTACTTTTCTAGTTAATAAATTCAGCTTATTTTAACATAACCTCTTAGTCAGTTGTGTTTTGTGTTATGTAATAGACTAATAAGAAATATGCACATACAGTAAATGTTTACTGTCTTTTCTTTACTGAACTTTTTCCAGTTCATCAGAGTCTAGATTGGAATCTGTAGTGATGTTTCATGTGGTGCTTTACGTTATCTCCTGTAAGACTGGAGAGGAGGTAAAGTGAAACCACGGCCCGTGGAAAAGCAGACATTTACGGCCTTGTCAGAGTGAGATAGGGGTTCTTGGCTCTGCCAAATCCTGACGGCCAACTCCATCACTCTTAGTGTCCTTACTCTTACTCACAGGAGCCTCTCCTTAGTAGATGTAGAGAACAGATACCAGGGGAGGTTCCTCTCAGAGACAACAGTTCACATTTCTTTCTTTCTTTAGTTTCTAGTGCAGCTAGTTGAAGTAGTAACTCTTTAATTTCAGGATTAAATGTGATTCTCGTGTTTGATTTTTCTGGATCTGGAAGGAATTTGTGTCACTTGCTAAACTCGGGGCCTGTCAGCAATCCCATGACGGCCAGGTGTACGTTGTCTTTCTTGCCTTGTGCCTGAGCACTAGATCCCTCTCAAAGTTTCCACACACTGCTGCTCTCTTCTGTTTTTTCAGATCTAAGCAGCTTGTCTTTTGTGCTGGGCTCTTCGGTCACCATCACTTTGTCATTAGTTTTCCTCTTGCAGCCATGTCCAGGGAGGTTGGCTACAGTCCTGTGAGCCTTAAACCTCTGAATAATATGTGCACTTTTAGTCACAAGAACATCAAGATGCTTGGAGATGGTCTTATAGGCTTTACTTTTAACATGTTTGTCTACAATTTTCTTTCTAATCTTCTGACACAACTTACCTTTCTATCGTCCATGTTCAGTGAGGTAAACACCATGATACCAAACAGCACAGTGACTACTTTTCACCCTCTAAATAGGCATACTGACTGATTACAAGTTTCAAGACACCTGTGATGTAATTACTTGTCCCATTTCCCGTTTAACATGTCCCTATGGTCATTACTTCTATTTCTATTCTAGAAATAGAACATAATTTTTCTCCAGGCCACTTTCACTAGTTTGTTTTTTAAAATTCTTCTGTTGAACCACATTTCAAAAGCAGTGTCTGATTTTAGTTAATTTTCAGTATATTATTATTTATTATTACTTTTGTCAGTTACACATTATTTCAGTGATTGTGAGTTCTTCTTTCTTTAACAGACGGGTACCAGCAATTTTGTCCACGTCTGTAATTAACACCTTTCAATGAAGTCATCTACTCATTTTGGTGCACATCTCTACATGCCCACAAAAACACTGAGGTACACAATAAGCCACACATAGCAGTCAAATTAAGATGTTAATGGATGTTAGGTAGATCATTGCCATTTATGGCCGTGGCTCCAACACAGACGCAGAGATCTAATTTTAGTCATATTCCTGGTTGCCTAGTCAGCGACAGTCTCATGCAGAGTGGAAGTTATTTCCATTATCGTCACTTTAATTAAATTAAATCAATGCAATTGCTGTGAGTAAATCTATATTACTGAACATCATTTTTTATTGTCCTGACATCTTAATTTGTGTGTGCTCATTGTTTCAGTGTTTCCTGGAACATAAAATGGCAGCAAACCAATCACAGCTTCAGAGACGCATGTGTTCACTGTTCACCTCGAGGAAATCCAGTCTAAATGATACGCGACAGCAGTGATGATCACAGGAAGGTCAGATGTTCATTCACATAAATACAAACTCCCTTGGGATTAAATTGATGCAATCACCATGGTTACATAACAGCTACACAGACAACAACAATGGTCCTTATCCTGCAGACATTGATGAATGGCACCATTACGGTGAATGAGTTGGAGTAATATTATGAACCAAAAAAAATCTTCTGATTAAATAAAAAAATATTGTCTGCTCCCTCCCTCAGCTAGGCCACTTTGCTCAGGAGGATCCAACAAAAATGTTGTATATCTTGGTTAAACACTGTGTTACTTTGTGCTAAACATTAATATCAGCATGTTAATATGCACACAATCACAGTGACATGACACGACACTGTAAAGTCCAAGAATCATCAGAATACATAATATGGGTGCCATGAATGTGTCCAGTTTTCCATTATTATGTTCTCTAGATAAAAAAAGGGACAAGTCAGAGTAAAATGTTTCTTTTTAACTAGAGTACATTTTGGTATTGTATTTACTAGTAGAAACAGTACTTTATATTAATCTGTTGGTCCATTTACTTACCCAGAAGCTTGAACCCTTTTTAGGGTTCAAGCTTCTGGAATTTACTTGAAATAAAGGTTTTTTGTTTTTTTATGTCTTTTCAAGACATTGTCTCTTTTAAGTGACCCTAAAAGTAAAGACACTTTGACCACTGCTGCTTTTATTTGGTAGGTCAGTCAGTGCTCTCCTATACCACAACTATGGGCATGTTAACGACTGATAACTATGATTCAGCGTTTTAATACCACTTGCATTGGCTGGCATAGTATTTAATCATCACAACAGAGGTATTAATGTTAAGCCAAACCACAATCGTTTTACTAGATCTAGCTAAGTTGTCTAAACCAGTTATTATATTAAGTTATTTTTGTGATTCAACCAAACAGTAATATTTCTATAATAAAAGTATCAATGATAATGAAGGTCTAGTTTTACAGCTGCCACATTTGTGCTATTTCAAGAGAGGCCTGCTGCTATAGGGGCGCTATTTCACAAGATGCCCAACCTACGGTTGGAATATTTGGTCCAATTATACCCCATAAGATTTTATTAAATGCGCCAGTCCATGCATATGAATGTGCACAATACTGTGAACTGTGGAACAAAGTGAGAGTTAGTTTAGTTTGAGTTAGAGTTTAAGCTGCTGTAGACCTGCTAATCTATATCATACATTAACTTTGCTGTTACGAAAATATCAGCTTAAATGAACAGAGGTGATTCGGTGTGTGCTGAGATCAGGGGAATCTCCCTCTGTAACCTGACAAGGTGGCCATGTCTGTGCAAGCCCTCACTCCTCCAGCTCACCATTTGTGATAATTAAATTTTCAGAGAGCAGATTTTGTCTTTCTGACACATTGAGGGGAAACTGTGAAAAGACTTCCTTCTTGCGAGGGCATCTGAGGAGAGGAAAACAGCAGAAACAAATGTGTTTCATCAGGGGAGAGAAAGCCTGGAGAACCTATTCAAAACAATTCTATTTGCTAGAGCTTTCCATTATCACATCTGTGATGGTGGACACCAGGGGGGCAGAAAGATCACAAAATAAATAGCAGGAAACTTATTGATGTTAAGAGAAAAGAAGCTGACTTTTAAAAGAGGAGTCAATGCTTTTTTGGACACCAACAGTATGTCCTGAGTATTTACTTAATCAAACTGTCAAAGCAAAACTTTGGCTATTTTCATTCTCCGTTTAATCAGTGTACATTGGAGCTTTACACCTGCTGACATTAAAACAAACATTAGATGAAAACTGTCTCTCCTAACAGAGTTAAATGAGGTTTTTTTGTCAAACTGATTAAGAAATGAATTGGAGTTTTTGTATATTTAATCTACAAAACCCTATTTTTAATTGGGATCAAAATAAATACATGTAATACAAAATACAGTTGAGTTGGTTCAAGTAAATCAGATAATTAGATTTTAGTTTAATTGCATTTTAGAGAATGTTCTAGCTTTTCTGGAAATTGGGTTTGTTTTTAAATTTCAATTGGCTTGAATACTGGTAATGTCGGGAAAACCCCTCAGCATGTTTTTCAGACGCTGCAGCAGAAGAGAGATCGACTGTTTAATGATTCATGACTGTAGGACCAGAGTGACTTTGCTGAACGGGCTGAGATGGGTATCCTTGGAGCTACAGCAAGGAGAGAGTAGGAGAGGAATACATTACTGTGGTATTGATCAGGGTGGCATTACTATCAGCCGAGATCAACACAAAGGTTGCAGATTTTATTTTGTTTATCCACCTATAATCCTTCCTGGTCAGAAAGAGAAATGAATGGCTCTGATTGATTTAACTCATTCTTTTAATTGAAATCCACAGAAGTAATTACAAATCTAGTTTTAAGAACATCACAGGTTACCTAGAACTGAATGCTGTATAAACTATAAAACTCTGAGACAAATTTATGGTACTTTGGATGCATGCAAATTATTTTCAATGAACATTAACTGTAACCACATTTCTTTGTAGTTTGTGTTTAACTCTCGCACCTTACCGTGTTAGGAATTCAGACTTAACAAGTTCGAACTGAGAGTTCAGACTCCCGAAGATGGGAGGACGCAAAATGCTCAATGTGCAACTGAGACAGCAGCTGTAGTTTTTATATTATATATAATAACCCACGTCACATCTGTTTGTTATTATTCTCATCTACTGTATACATTCCTATGTACTAGTATGTGTATATACATATTTTTTTATTCACAAATTTATAACAAGTACCGGAATGACAGTGAACATCAGTCCAGTCAACTAACTGGCGAGGTTTGAAAAAAAAAATCTGCTATCCTTACATTACGTCCTTTAATTTAATTTGCTTACACTTTCAGTTCTTTGGTTTGTTCTTGGCTAGATGTATACTTTGAATTGGAACCGTACTTAGGCTTTGGCTGATGTCGTTTCACAAATCACACCAAATCAAATCAAGTTCATTTATATTGTTGACCAAAGTACTTTACATAAAACAGAATAAATAAGTCAAATAAATAAAAGAAGGAGAATCACACAAATTAATACAGAGAAGATATCAAAACCATGATTAAAAGACATCAGACTCCCACTATGCATTATAAGCTAAGTAAAATAAATGCATTTTTAGCAATGATTTAAAAGCTACCAGGTCTGGTGCAGCTCAGATATCCAGAGGTAAACTATTCCATAATTTAGAAGCAAACACAGAGAAAGCACGATCACCCCAATGTTTGCATATGGCCCTTGGAATGTCTAAAAGAAATTGATTAGAAGACATGAGTGATTTTACTGGACTGTGCCACAGCAGCAATTCAGTGAGGTAATGTATAGCAAGTTCATTTAAAGCCTTGAAAACAAAGGTCAATAACTTAAAAACTTAACAATTCTTAAATGAACTGGAAGCCAGTGAAGCGAGGCCAGAACAGGGATTATGTGGTCAAAATTTCTTGCACTCATCAAGAGACCAGCAGCAGCATTTTGAACCATCTGAAGACGAGGCAGTGATGTCTGATTAACTCCAGCATACGGGGCATTACAGTAGTCATGCCTGGAACTAATAAAAGCATGAATTGCGATTTCAAAATAATTTAAAAAGGACTGACTTGACTCTGCTTAAAAGCTTGACTTCACAACTGCATTGATCTGTTTATCAAATCTCAGGTCATTATCAAACATCACCCCTAGTTTTTTTAACGTCGTCTTCAGATGTGGAGCCAGAGACCCTGGACCCTGGCTAAAGGCCACCATGGTAGCGGAGTCACCAAACAGAATGCACTCTGTTTTGCCATCATTAAGATGTAAATAGTTTTTGCCTTTAAAGGTAGGTATATCTGAATGTCATCAGCATAGCAATGGTAGAACAAGCCATACTTCTTTAAAGACCGAGCCCAATGGAAGCATGTATAATGAGAATAGAAGTGAACCAAGAACAGAGCCTTGGGGGACACCACAGGAGAGGGGGACTGAAGAGGAGGAACAGGCACTGATAGTAGCAGCAAAGCTTCTATTACTAAGATATGATGTGAACAATCTAAGGACTGTACCCTGAATTCCCAAACAGTGCTCCAGACGAGACAAGAGGACTTCATGATCCACTGTATCAAATGCAGCAGTAAGGTCTAAGAGCACAATCAGAATTAATATGGGCCAGAACGCTGGACCCAACAGTCTAAAAAACTTCTTTAAGCAGTCTTGTAGGCATGGTGTCAACAAGTTTGCAAAAACACAAGTACAGAGAAGAATGCAAACTGGCTCTGTCTTGCCTGACAAAACTTGTGACATTTTGACCTTTCTATTATATATTTGGATTCTGTGCTCATAACCATTAAACTGCAAAGATATACAGCAGTGTCACATATACTCCTGAGAGACTTACAGAATGAAATTCTAATTGCTGGAAGTGTCACAAATCAGTTCATAAACAGAGATGGTCTGCATCATTAGGCGTGCTGAGGGGGACTCCCTGTGCCAGATGTGCTGTGCTTCTGGTACAGCTGTGGGACAGACACATCTGGACATTAACACACACACTGACAGCAACACTTTATTGCTCATTACTGATAGTAATTACTTCTGCCATGCTAGAAAATCCTCTGGGAACCTAGGTAGTAAAAAGGGTGAATTCCCATTAACGTTCAAATAAAAACGTGATTTTACCTGGTGTCACGTCCAAGGTGAAAACCAGCCAGTGCAGTGAAGCCAGTGACAGTGATAGATTGACAGTGGTCCCTCACTGTGGAGATTTTATACTAAGGAAAATCTTGGGGAACACTTTCCTTGCACACACGTCCCCTTGTAGAGAGGACAAATCAGAAAATGCTCTGTTGTGCCTCAACCTGTTCCTGTTTTTGTGTATTTACTTGTTTTACTGAGAAAGCTGAGTAATGCCAATGTAAGGATTATTAACCATTTTTAGGTTTTGTCTTCAGGATTGAATCAGATTTTTACCCAGTGAAAACTAGAAATGTCTCAGAGGATTTATCTTGTTTACTTAGATGTGTCTTATAAGAAAGAAATGAATTAATGCATCTTGTTTAAGTGTACAGATATTAAAGGTTTAATAACTAAAATATAAATCAGCCTCAGGTTCTGTTATGACCATTCTGTCAGTGTTTTTCATCTGATCCTTTAGCATGCCACAGCTGCTGCTGGCATAAGGTCGAAGGTGTCTGCACTGATATAAAAGTTCTAAGGTGAGGATATGCTAAATGTCAGCAAATTCCCCGCATAAAATGACCAAGTGACAGGAGTCGCCCTTAGCAGGATAGAGAGACAGAATCACACTGCTCCTCAGGCTTCAAAATGCATGAAATGTGAAAGTCAGTGTGATCTGGGTCTGACGAATAAAAAATACACTAAAGAGTTTCCATCAAAAATAACACAATTCACTCCCTAATTCATACTCACCTTTCTTTTTTCCATTTGGAATATTGAGACACTGGATAGAGCCATGTCCATTTTGAAATTAATCTCCAGTTGAAAAGGATTGCCTGTTCTGATGTTATTAAAATAGTCAGATCAGATAATAACGATCATGAGAATTAAATCCAGATTTTATGTCACCTGTAGCTTCTCAGAACTGACATGTGCTGTCAAAAGGACACGAATATTCACTGTGATTATAGACAGTATGGACAAAAAACCTAAGTATGTGATGGATAAAAGGCTGAACTGTTTTCACTGCGGTACTTAAACTGTTGCAAAAGAAGAGAAGAAACGTCACTGCATTCACAGTCACACACTCAGTGCTGGTCTTTGATTGATGAAAGTGCAGTGTAGTTTTACCATTTTTTTGGCTAAAGAGATATTGAGAGCAGTTCAGAGTTGAGACCTGGGGACATTACAGTGGTATGTGTCTGAGCCCATGTACTTCCAGGATGACCATATAGAGGCTCTTTAGACCCTTTACAGTTGGTAAACACTGTGACGCTTTAGCTGGATCCAAAATAACTCCCTGAACATGTTCACTTACATTGTCTCTAGAGTTTTGTTGGCTTCTATTGCAACATCTCAATAAAAAAAACGAGTTAACATTAAACAGTGGGAGTGGATTTCCCGACTGTTACACGCTCACTCAGTGATGACCTACTGTGGCCAGACATCAGATGTCTGTAACTACATCACCTACTGAAGATATCATCTTACTGTGTTGTAGGATGCAACAATTTAATAAGTAATTGCTCTGAATCGTAATCGTATACTAACTGATACTGCTGGTAAAAGAATGTTAACAACTGTGGTTACACAATAAGAGAAATGACTGGGCTCATCAGCTTCAAGGCAAAAATGCTAGTGATTTTACCACACACTTCGTATCAGGCATTATAGCACCTAGAAAGTCAGGAGAAAACTCTCGTAACATTATTCCTCTTAGTTTTTCCATGTCTGATTAACATCAGACACATGTCCATCTACAACACAGACAACATTTAACCTTACCTAATAAGAAGCTGGTACGAGATGACGCTATTTCTACTTCAATTCTGTCATCATGACATTGGCCGTAAAAGGGGCTATCTTTCTATTATTGTTCTATTCTATTACCAAACACACAAACACTGGCTGAAGAGAAGGTGTGTTTGTGCGTTTTACCGGTGAAATTACAGAGCAGACTGCAGTGTAAGGAGACACAGTTAGGAGACAAAAGTCCCGTTGACCTACAGTTGATAGAGGGACTCAAAATACATCAAGCCAATTTCATTTCATTGGTGAAAAAATCAATAACACCCAGTGTCCTATTTAACCGGCAGAATATCCAGGAAGGAATGGGGGAGTTAGATGAAGGTTGACCCTTTTCTGACACAATTACATGGGTATTCTCTAAATGACGTAACAGTGTACAGCTACAAGGCTGTTTTTTAATATAAAACTCTAAGAAACAAGAATAGTTTTATAGTTTAAATGGTGTATATGTGTGTGTTTGGGGCTGTGATGCCTGCTACAGATTTCTATTTCTTTAGGCTTATCCCATGGTTTCCACAGCAGAGCATTGTCCGAATATCGTATTTGGTAGGTTTTTTTTTCTGGATACCTTCCCCAATGTTGGGACTGGCACTCAGAGTGCACTGGCTTGTGGGTTTTTTCAGACATGGGCATTTCAACATATATCTAGGAGGAGCTGTGTTGCAAACTGACCCTGAGGTCGATGAATGACCAATCTACCAGCTGCTCCACTACTGGCATGTGTTGCCTACTCCAGATAATCGATCCAAGGCCAAGATATTGGCATTTTTTTTAACAAAATAATTCAAAATAAACAAACTGAGATACTTAAAAACAGTTCAGTTAAAATGTCATGGAAAAGGGCAAATAGTTGCAGATGAGTATCCAGAACAATGTGCAGTAAAGAGTGTATGGTTCCTGAGACTCAGCTCACCTAAGGGATTCAAGGATTAGGATCTGACATAAGACAGAGAGAGTGACCTTGATGGTTTTAGGGACACAAAATGACTTTTCTTCACTGTACTGTCTGTGAGGATGAGTTGCGATGAGTGACAAGAGAGCTTAATTCAGCCCGCAGGATGAAGGGAGGGGACAGAAGATAGAGAAGAGAGAATGGACGAGCGGAGAGGTGGAATCAAGCATTTGTCTGGCTCAGGTCATATCTGATTAAAGAATATGAGTCCAGTATGAGGGGTAATTTTCATCAAGCAGCCAGATAAGCCGAGCCGCGCAGACAGATTCTTTGTTATTCAGTAAGGCTCGATCAAAGGAGTGTGTCCTCTGCTGCCATCACAATCCCCTCTGATTAACACAGGAATAGAGGATGCTCTGTTCCTGTTTCCCCTTTCTTTACCCCCACCCCTCCCTGGATTTTACTTTGAGTCTCTATTGTGTCTGTCTTCACTGTACACAGCCTGGTAACTGTCAGGACAAAAAAAGAAAGATAAATCGTGCCCTCAAACTAAAAATAAATCATTGAATTGATTTATGTCCTCCTAAGACATTCTCTCAGGTTAGTAAATTTGTACCCTTGATTGACTTAATAATTGAGCTGAAATTAGTCATTTGTATTAGGGATGTCCAATACACAAGGGCAGTACTCGTAAAACTTCTCTGATACCACACCAATACCACTTTATGGCAGAACGTTAATTTCAAGTTGGTGACCCGGTAGGAGAAGGTGGAGAAATGTCAGGGGTGTGGAGATATTTTAAGATAAGTGTTAGCATAACACACTGTACAATGAGTTTACTAATGCCAACAGCAGCAATGGCAACCACCGCTGTATCAAACACTGGAGAAATGATAGGAAATGTCCAGAGACATAATCCAGATGTGGGCCATTCTGTTCACATAGTACCCTGAGACAACACCAAAAACACGATAAAGGATGATGCTGGGCTGCCTAGCCTGCCCTGTGTCGGTCACATGCTTGAGCTGGCTGGTTATGAGGGTCTGCTGGTGCAGAGAAGTGTTACTGGGAATCGGGCGCACATTTTAAACATTGTGTATTACATTTACAGTGCCATGCTTGTTTACCTGTTAAGTTTTATGTAAATTTATTAATGTCTCCTAGTTGTGTATTTTATTTTATCACAGTCAGAAAGTGAACAGCATCTTATTACAGCGTTTGAAGTTATTGCACTTTGCAGTATTTGCAGTTTTAATAATAAAACATACTGCAACTACAATATATTTAATAGTAAAAGTCGTATCAATGCAGTCAACATAAAATTTTGTTTTTTTAAAGAGGGAAAGCATTTGGACCTCAGGAACTTAGACCAGGAACTGTGTAAAAATCAACATGATAAGATGTGTTAATGAAGGTTCAGGTTTTGACATCCTTTCAGCTGATTCAACAGGGCAGTTTTTTTATTTTGATGTTAAAACCTTCGGTGAACAAGTGGATGTTTTCCACTTCATCTGTGGCAAAGCAATCTGAAAAGCATGATTTATAGGAATTATTCATATAACCGCTTATTCATTTTGGTCTTGGTTAGCAGGCTGCCCTGAGCTCTAAATTGTTCCACCGTCACTGCAGGTGGAAGCTACAGACTGTGCTTACTATGGATATTAGCTGAATTTAATTTTGTGCTGTGTGTGTAATACTAGTTTCCCATTTTACTTTGATGCTTTTCTTTTAAGATTTCTGCTGATTTCTGCTGCCTTGAAACACCATCACATTTAATATTTAAAATCTGAACAAGCAAAGGCACAACGAGATGACATCCATTTGAGACCCCTTATGTTCGATGTTGAAAGTCTTAAAAAAATCTCCTCTTCACTTCTGACAGATGAACCTCTGAAGGCCATGTTGGCATCTGCAGTGACTCACTGGATGCTATGATTGATTTAAGGGTCACTGAGTCCAATACATTTCCTCTGAGCCGATCTTTGAACAGCTGATGTGATCTTAATTGAGTCTAGTTCATCTTCCCGGGAAAAGATGAAGGAAGGGAGACGCAGTGCTCACATCCACAAAGGTACAGGGAATATCACAGAGATAGCTGCAGTGCGTGTTCTGCTATTCTAATGGTTCATTGTCAACAGACAAAATAAAAGAAACGATCCCCATGTCACACTTGTGTAGGCATCTGACAACCAATAAAAGAGACCTGATTCTCACCTGCATGTGTGATCCAGCGTTCTGATGCACAACATATCGCTTCTTCATTTTGTAGCTACACAGAAGTATTCTGCTTTGTCTGCTGATCCATTTCCATATGTGTGTTTTTAACCTGTGTTAGTGGGTGATAGTGCAGTTCAGTCCACCACTTCATCAGTTAAGTATTTCAGCTAGTATAAAATTTTGTAAAAACTATCATATTCCTGAGAGGATGAATCCCACTTGTAGGCTCAACCTGAACACATTTTGAATCTGAATTGTCGAATTGACTGGAATTAGTAACAGAGATCATATTTCTCCTCCATTGGCTCCCCGTAAAATCCAGAATAGAATTTAAAATCCTTTTCCTCACATATAAAGCACTTCAAGATGTAAGGGGCTTGATCATTAAGACCTCATAGTACCACATCATCCCAGCAGAACACTTCACTCTGAACTTGTGGTTCCCAGAGTTTTTACATGTAGAATGGGAGGCAGAGCTTTTAGCTATCAAGCTCCTCTCCTGTGGAACAGGTTTGGGAAGCAGACACTGTCTCTACCTTTAAGACTAGGCTTAAAACTTTTTGATAAAGCTTATAGTCAGAGCTGTTTCAGATTACTCTGAACCTTAGTTAGGCCGCTACAGGTTTAAACTGTTGGGGGACCTCCCTTGACACACTGAGCTCGTCTCCTCTTCTCTCCATCTATTCATACCCCATCATTGCATATTATTAGCTTATCTGTTATCTCTCTCCCATAATTGTGCTTCTCTCTCTCTCTCTCTCTCTCTCTCCCTCTCCTTTCTCCTGCAGGTATCCTCAGAATTAGAGCTGTATGTTCCTGGAGTGCAGTCGGCTCTCTGACTCCAATGGGAACTGAAGTGACCCGCATGGAAAACAGCAGGAAAACAATAACGTGGCCTCACATAAACAGCAAGTTGTGTATATGGAAGTAAACATGGATGCAGCTGAAGTGAGCTATTAGGATTTCATTTTGAAGCTGATGTGCAGTGGAAGCTAACAAACAATAATAAAATAATAAATAATGATGAGAAAAAGGATGTGGAAAAAGTGCAAAATTACAATGGCCTTTTTCTTTAGCGATGGCTGTCACATCTGTACAGAGATGTGTGTGGATGTGTCGGAGCCAAGAGTGGTGGGACAGTGACGTGAGCGGCTTCACAGAAGCAGATTTCATCCGCAATTTCAGGACGTCAACACCTTTGATTACTTTTGCCAGCATCTCTCCACAAGACTCTCTTGCCAAGACACTCATCAAAAGTCAAATGAAATGCGACCTGACTGTTTAGACTGAGGTCTCATTGGAAAACATCTGATACGTATCTGATTTAGGACCACATATGAAAGTGGCCCAGGTCTGATTGAAAACAAATGGATGTCATGTCATTTGTGCTGTTCAGACTGATTTTGGCCACTTTAGCCTTCAGTGTATGCACTTTTGCCTGCATGGATATGAAATTTGTTTCACGTTGTGCTTCTCAGGTTAGACATTTTTTCTTCATTTGAATCCTAGAATTATGGCACAGAATCTTTTTGAAACTGGATTCGTAAAGAAGTGACTATAAACATCAATCAAACCTCTCTTCTACAAAGACAGAATTTCACAAAAGACACACGCAGGTCGGCCTCTAAACCTGAATGTACTATTACCTGATGCACATACATACCTGCAAAACTTCAGACAGTAATGTCAGTGTGCTGCTCTGTGTCATGTCTCTACTGCTTGGCCCTGATCTACATTCAGCACAATTTGAATTTAATTTCTGAATTTTCTCCTCTGCTTTATTGATGTGGTTGCAGCACATTTTCATGGCAGCTTACCTTAAATTTCATTAATGTCATAAATATGACCTTTGTTATCAATTTATGATTTGAATTCATTTGTTAGATGATTTTTGCAGTGTATAATCTGTACATTTTCCCACAGCTTTCTTCTTATTTCGTGTATTTGTATCTAGTTTTTGTTTGTAGCCTGTTTAAACCATTGTGTAAGTTCCCAATTAAGCTGAGCTGTACTGAAAGTAGCCATCCTCTCATCTTTCTTCACTCAGGCTGATTTTAAATCACATTATTGGTCAGATGTGGATTTTTTCAGTCCTGAGCGTAAAAAAAAATCTGTGTTTGAAGCACAAGAGAGGCACAACACACACACGAACTCACCTCAGGTTGCGGATTCCAGAGAGCATCGTAAGGGCGAGTAATTGGCTACTAGGATCTTCCACTATCTGCACATTCCAGCTCCGGACGTCTCAGATAAGCGGAGGAGGCGTCGGGGATGCTCTAGGATCACCTTTCTGCCCATGCTGGTTTCATCAGGAACAGGACGGTGTATTGTGTGTAATTACTATCACCCCTGCATGTGATAACTGAGGGGACACCGCGTCTACATTCACAGACGCTTCGCTCCTTCATCCAACATTTTGCTTTTGGACGGAAATGGAACGATTCTTCTGTTGGATTACTCTGTAGGCTGATTTCTGTCCGCGCTGTCGCTGTATTGCGTTTACTGCACTACTGGAAATAAACCAACGACTGGACTCACAAATCAGCTTCTTTATTCGTGCGTAAAAGTGAGCAACGCCGTGTGGGTTTCATCAGTGAAAGCGGAGTAGGTTTTCAGAAGCATTGATGAGTTCCTGCCGGATTGAGACTTTTGCGTCTGGGGGAATCTGATGGATTATAATCAACACTATCTTTTACTTTCGAGAGTCTGGTGCTAATTCTGTTGCATCTTCAGTGGGTGTTTTGCGCCTTGGTGATCCTGTAAATTTGACTCTTTGTGCGTGGATTTAATTGTAGAAACAATGTTTTTATGCAACATGAGTTCTATTAAGGACTGGAGCTATTTTCTGTCTCAGATTTTACCCTTGATGAATAAAACTACAGGGTTGGTCAACATCGACAAAGCAGAGGCTGTGACCACCACCGTGGTGACAGCTTTGCAGCCGGACGGTGCCATGAGCGCGAGTAACCCTCCTCTCAACTCCAACCATACCTCGGGCATGGAGCATGTGTTTCAGTACTCTTACTCGGAGAGTGACCTGCTGTACACGGACAACCGGACACCTGCACGGGACTCCATGCCGCTGCCCAAAGCGGTGCTTTACCTGGTCATGGCAGCGTTGGTGGTGGTGGCTGTGGCGTATGCGATAGTTGGACACCTGGTGAAGGATGTGGTTAATGACTTCGTGGGTATGTGACCCCTGTGTGTGTGTGTGTGTGCGTGTGTGCGTGCGCCTCAGTCGAAGGAACACGGAAATGTGGTGTAAAAAATTAAGTATTTTATTACAACAGTCAGTTAAATACACAGTTTTAATTTGGGGTACTAAAATATTGGTGAATAAAATATTTTGTTAAATCTGAAGTTGGAACCCTGGAACCTATTTAAGGAAAACCCTCAAGGCTTAAACTAACTACAAGTGCTTGAAACCTGCAAAACAAAATCCAAATCTTAATTAATAGATGAACAATGAGATCTAGGGGCTCCCTGAAAGCAACAGACATTCTTTATTAATTGAACAGGGACAATGACAGTTCAGGGTGTGCAGCCAGTAAACAACAGAGACAGCTTCACCATCCCTCCAAAAAAAGATGTAATGCACTTGAACAGTATCTCTTTTCACACCAGCCAATGACCTTGTGAAGGAGACATCCTGGCAAACTATCAGCAAGTGTGTACGAAAAATGAAGAGAAGATTGGCCGTTTTTCTATTTTTGAAGCGCTTCCTGTGAGCTCTACATAATAAATGAATGAACAAAATAATGAGTCTATTTTAGGACACAGTATCTCTTCAAAGTGCAGACTTGACCTTACATCGGTGATTAAAAGCAAAATATAAGGCTTATCTCAGTAATGTTTCTGCAGAGACACATCAGGTCAGAGAGATACATCAAGCAGCACAGAGCCACACATTTGTTGAAAAAGTGCTTGTTTTAACTCCAGCAGATAATGATAATGCCCACAAATCAGATATAGTATATGTTATCTGGAATAGATGTAAAGAAAATTTTAGAATATGGTCTAAAAGTTTGGTATTTAGGACAAGTATAACACATAGTACATAGACAGAAGTATTTGGCCTCACCTGGTATGGGGTTTTTTTAGGGTTTGAGCTAGGCCCCTTATCTCCAGTGAAGGACAATCTTAATGCTTTAGCACACCAAGAAGCTTTGGACAATGCTTTGCTTACAAGTCCTTTTTCTATTGCAAAATGACTGTTCCACAGTGCACAAAGCAAGGACTATAAAGACATGGTTTGATGAGTTTGGTGTGGAAGAACTTGACTGGCCCACACAGAGCCCTGACCTCAGCCCCATCGAGCACCTTCGGGATGAGCTGAAACATCACAAACCAGGTCTTCTCGTCCAACATCAGTACCTGAGCTCATAAATGCTCTACAGAATGACTGGGCACAAATTCCCACAGAAACACTCTGTGGAAAGTCTTCCAAGAAAACTGGAAGCTGCTAAAGCTGCAAACTGAGGACCAACCTTATATTAAAGTATATGTTGTGTAATGGTCAGGCGGCTGGATACCTTTGTCCATATAGTATGTCTGAGGACACTACAACAAATTTAGCTGTTGTAACAAATACTGGTATGTACTACAATACAGTTTGGGATCAGAACCATTTTTTGTAATGGGGCCACTCCAACATACAGTATGGTTAATTACCAGACAATGGGGGATGGGGATGTAATATCACATTTTTGGATTTGGGTGCGGTACAACAAATATATTTCCAGGTTTTCACGGCAACGTTTTACATTTGAGGTTGTTTGAATGTTGTATCAATCATGAAAGGTTCAATGTTAGGGTTCTTCAAAAATAACTATAAATACAGTTGCAAGAATTTTCTGGCTTTCTGCATAAATTTATATATATATATATAAATACAATATTTATAATAACACACAAACAGTTTCTGGGGTCGATCGCTTAACCTATTTAAGATAACGTAGTAGCCAGATGAAGCCCCGCCCAGCCCCCTCTTTCACCTTGTGTCAGAATAGCAGACTTCAAAATCTATACTTCTAGTAAATTGTGTTGTTAGGCTAAGTAAAATAAGTAATAAGTAAGTAAGCAAAATAGCAAAATCTGGCAAGGCATTTTCATGAATATTTTCATCATTTTTTGTTGCAGTAAGAAATGGTAAACCTGCAAAGAGTGCTCTACATGCTGAAAGTACTAACACGCACACAACACAACAACAAAACAGT
>OMLM01002406.1:23577-36489 GCA_900302695.1 Helostoma temminkii | reverse complement strand
ACAACAAAACAGTACAACTGATTTTATGTTTCTTTTTTCTCCAATTTGTTAATATTTTATGTCAAAAAAAAAAAATAACTGTACCGTCACACAGGTGAGGTTGTGCTGAAAAAAAATTATACCATGGCATTGAAAACAGTTTTTAACGTGACAAATTTTGAGGTAAAAAGTAGTGAAAAATTACCAAATGTACCATAGACCCCCCAAACATTAAGAGTGATTGGGGCGCAAGTAAGTGAAACCCTGTTTTAATAACTGGTTGAACCACCTTTTTTTAGCAATAACCTCAACCAAACTGTTGCTGTAGCTGTTCAAATGCAGCAAAACAGTCAATAACTACACCAGACTTTCTGAGAATATGCATGAGCTGAAGCAGCTCTGTAATAAAGTAAGGAAAGCACTGAAATTCCCCTAAGGAATTAGGTACAGGTCTAATCCACAGCTACAGGAACGGTTTGGTTGATGTTCTTGCTGCCAAAAGCGGTTTTCTGGGTGTGTTAATAAGGACATGAGAGTTTGTGTTTTAATTTTGCGATTGCTGATATTTGTGAGTTTAGTAAACATCAGATCACATTTCATGACCAGTTTAGGCAGCAGAAAACTACAAATAGTTCACTTACTTATTTCTTGCAACTTGTAAATAATAACAACTATAATAACAAAATTTGATTAAAAAAAATCGTTTTATCATTTTTTCAATTATGGCATCATATTTAGCAAGTTATTATAAGTTATGTTAAGTGTATAAAACATATTTTTGATGTAACCCTTACATATTAGATTGCTACAACAATGTTGTGAGGCATTTATGTGGAATTTATGGATGAAAAATTTAGCTCAAATGCAACTCACTTTAAGATTTGAAGTTTGGAATTATGACAAAAAAGCCATTATAACTAATTTTGTAAGTCATGATACAAAAAGTTGCTTTGTGAGATGCTGCAACACATTTTGAGATTTTGTAACAAATCCAGGATTTGATTTTAAAGTACACCGATCAGGCATAACATTATGACCATCGAAAGGTAAAGTGAATAACACTGATTATCTCTTCATCATGGCACCTGTTAGTGGGTGGGATATATTAAGCAGCAAGTCAACATTTTGTCTTCAATGCTGATGTGTTAGAAGCAGGAAAAATGGCTATACGTAAGACTTTGAGTGAGTTTGACAAGGGCCAGATTGTGATGGCTTGACGACTGGGTCAGAGCATCTCCAAAACTGCAACTCCTGTTGGGGGTACCGAGCCTGCAGAGGTTCACAGACGGAACAGTGGTAAACCAACAATGGGGTCATGGACGGCCAAGGCTCACTGATGCACCCGGGGGAGCGAAGGCTGGCTCGTGTGGTCTGATCCAACATCCAACAAATTGCTAAAAAAGTTCATTCTGACTCTGATGGAAAGTGTCAGAATACACAGTGCATCACAATTTGTTGTGGTGGGGCTGCATAACCACAGACCAGTCAGGGTTCCCATGCTGACCCCTGTCCACCGCCGAAAGCACCAACAATAGGCATGTAAGCATCACAACTGGACCATGGCGCAATGGAGTCTGATGAGTCATGTTTTCTTTTACATCACATTGATGGCTTGGTGTGTGTGTGTCACTTACTTGGGGAACACATGGCACCAGGATGCACTATGGGAAGAAGGCAAGCATTGCTGCAGACCATGTACATCCTTTCATGGAAACAGTATTCCCTGATGGCTGTGGCCCCTTTCAGCAGAAAAATGCACCCTACCACAAAGCAGAAAAGGTGAGATGAGCACAAGAGTTTTAGGTGTTGACTTTGCCTCCAAATTACAGACATTGCGAGCATCTGTCTGGGTGGCTTGGTGTCTGATACCAGAGCGCACCTTCGGGGGTGTAGTGGAGTCCATGCTTCAATGGGTCAGGGCTGTTTTGGCAGCAAAAGGGGGACAAACATAATATTAGGAAGGTGGTCATAATGTTATTCCTGGTGTGTGTGTGTGTGTCTGTGTGTGTCTGTGTGTGTGTGTTTTAAGATAGATAGGACATGGCAAGTTATATGTTCCAGAATTGTAATGGATCCATCATCCAGGAGATACCACTTGACACAAAGTGTTGCTTTCACTGAGATGTTTTAATTTTTGCTGTTATTTTTAGTGGTTACAAAAATAACCACAGCTGAAGTCTCTTCATTCAAGGCTCGACATTTGCAGTTTTACCTGAAGTTTAATAGTATTGCGTTCATTTCGAATAAATACTTAGGTGCCTGGATATTGGCTCCAATCAGTTTACTTAAAGTTAATCCACAGCAATCGCACAATTGGTATTCAGAAATTTCAGTAACCATGGTATAAAGTCATATCAAGGCTAGTGAGCCAAACAACCCTCCACTTAGCATTGGGTGGTTCTTAGCTCCCACAAACTAATTAATTAATCCACTAACAGTATCAATAACCGTCAAGCCCCAACAGTGAGGAACGTAATGGGTTAAACCGACTACAAGCTCAGTTTAAGAAACTGATTAATAAAAAAACAGCTGGTCAACCACATTTATAACAGTGCAGTCATCACTTCCTGCAGCTCATGATCTACATCACTAACCACTGTATCTAAGTCAGATTCCAGAAGTCCACCTCTGTTCAAATCATTTCTGTTTCTGCCCTGCTGCTCTGCAATTAATATTTAATTAGACACAAAGAAAGTCTGTGTGGACAGTGTCAAACACGTATGTTCTCTTGCTCACTGTGTGCAGGTGGAGGCAGGTCCATTGTTGCTGAAGGTGACGGCGGTGAAACCAGTGAACCAGGTAAAAAAACAGCTCACATGGGTCACGGTCGGCAGCACTTAGCTTTGCCACAGAGACATGACCCCCTTCTTCCTCTGGTCAGCTGTAAGAGCTCATCTGTCTACTTTCACCTCATCTAACCCTCCCAACTCTATACGAAGACTCACACACACACGCACACACAAATGACACAATGTTTGGGCTCCTGGGCATTTTGCTGAGGTGTAAATGTGGAGGATGTGTGTGTTTTGGGAGTGGAAGGTTGAAAAGACACTTTGACTCTTCTGGCCAAAGCAAGATGCTTCACTCTTCTGACATGGTGCAACATCAAAACAGCCTGTTGTAAAGGAAAAACAGTCCTATTATTTTTAAGAGTATTTACATTGGAATGGAAGGAACACAAATGGCTGTTGTTTTATTAAAACCTGGCTCTTATCTTTTTTTGATTTCTATAAATTATAATAACATTGTAGTCATCGTGATAACTGCTGTAATCTAGGAACATGGTGATAAGGCTGCTTCACTCCAGAAATGAAACACTCTCTCCAGTCAGCTGTTGTGGGAGTTAGTCTTTAACCATACTCTTGTTTGAGTAGATGGTAAAATGTGTCACGAACATAGTTTAATGAAGTCAACAACTCATTGCTTCTTTTCATCTTTTATCTTTAATTACATTTAGTAGATGTTAGAGAATTTTGTTGATAGCTCGAAGTCAGAGGCACGCATGTAGCAACGACAGTATTCATGACAGATTTTTGTCTGGTATGTGTGAAATCATAACAACCAGGGGGGTGATGACCAGGGCCTGTCATGATGGTTGCCCATCTGCCTTCTGGCCATATGCCAAAGTGTTACTGAACAAGACATTAAACTCCCAAAATGCCCACAAACCTCAGGGACTAAGGCTGCACAAGCCAGTGTAGTCTGGGGGGCTGGTCACAAGCCTGGTGTAAAAATGGGGATGGTTGCATTAGGAAGGACATCAGGCAACCCTGACCACGGGATAAGCTGAAAGAAAATCAGAACTATTTTACAGTTAGTTTGGTCTAAACCAGTTACTGTTGTTAGAGCCTGTATATGTTTTAGCTTTTTTTCTTTTATTTTCTGCTTTTAAAAGTCGCACATCAAACAGGACGTAAGAGACGACTCAGCAACAAAGTTTTAGAAAACCAAGTGCAGTCCTGGTCCAACATCCAATTTTGGGGACAAACTCTTTAATCAGCTAAATCTTTTAGGACAAGTATGCTTTTTTGATTTAAATTAAAGTGGCCCTGTAGATTAAAAAAAAACAAACTCTTGTGTTGGATTTGATGATTTTGGTTACTCCAGTCTGGCTACATCAACACTTAGAGACATAAAATCCATACAGTAAATAACACCAAAGAAAACACGTGGCTAAAGATTAATTTGATATCATTACACTGACAGTTAAATTAAAACATAGCATTGGGTTTTAGTCATTTTCCGCTGAGTAACTTCTTCAGTGTGATGTGGGATCAAAGCGGTTGAAATGGTCTGGTCATGTATCGGCTCTATGGGTCTGAGTAATCCCGTTCTGCCTTCTGTCTGTGCTCCACACTCACGACTGTCAGCCTTAATCTCAGCTCTTCATCTGACAGAACAATGATTGATGTGTCCCAATTCAAACAGGGCTCCTCCACACATGATGGGACTGCTGTGCAGCGTGCATCCCCCACAGAAACAATTTTATGGAGCTTTGCCTCTAATGGAATTACAGAGGCTGAACCCATCATAACTTTCTGTCAAGGGAAGTTTGCAGCTGTGTTCTGTGTATGTACTAAATACTCAGCTTGCGTGGTGTTGTCTTGTGTGTGAATGTTCCCTTAGGTTATCACTCTTCTGCATCTTGTTGCATCTGTGAAGGCTTGTCATAAACTATGATGATGGTGGAAATGGTATTTAGTTTTTTGACCGAATGCTATAGAAATCCCCTAGTTATGTCTCCAGGTTTTAAAAACAACACGTAGCCAGGGGGAATCTGGAATCAAGCCACTGACCCTGAAGTCAATAGTTGATTGCTTTACCAATTGAGTTACCACCAGAATGTGAAAGACCATAAAGTAGGAAATACTGGGGATCACTCAACATCAGTAAAACCAAAGAACTGTCCACATCAACATCTAACTGGACTGGTCAACAATACAGACACCACACAGACTAGACTGTTCTTCCTCAAGAGGTTTTGTTCCTTTGACATGTGCAACAAGCTACTGAAAATGTTCGGTCTATAGTAGCGAGTTGTCTTTTCTTTGCCGTTGTATGTTGCTGCAACAGACAACAACAACAGCTGAACAGGTGATGAGGCTGTAGCAGAGAGGAGGACAATGGACAAAAATGTAGCTGTCCTGGACAATCCGTCCTACCCACTTTATGATGAACTGCCATTAGACTGTACAACAAGATGTGTGGAGCATCTCATTAATAATTTAAACAATTCAGTTTTCATTGCTTTTTATTTTACTTCCCTCTCTTGTTGTAACAGGTGAACTTCCCCACTGGGGATCATTAAAATCTTACCTTATCTTATCCCATATTTTGGTTGATGTCTAATAAATAATATATTTATCTTTTGAACAATGTCAATTGATCTTATTTGTCACAATGGTCCATCCCCTGACTCAATGAGTTCTTAGTTGTAGTCCAGCAAAGAGTTGGAACCAGTTTTCTTGGCTGAAAGTCAATTCAATGGAACAATGATAACTCGCTTGAAACTAAGCACCAGCTCCACTGTGTGGCTTTAAATAATGGGGATAATCAACAGTATGTACAGAATTGTGCAAAAGTCTCATGCCACTATTAGATTTGTTTTGGTTGTGCTGTTATGACTATATACAGTTGAAACCAGAAGTTTACACACACTGTATAAAAAGAGACATCTTTTTTTCTCACTGTCTAACATTAAATCAGACACGTCATTCCATGCTTTAGGTCAATTGGGATTACCAAAATTATTTCTATTTGCTAAATTCCAGTATATTTTTTGAGATTTTTTTAATGTATTCAAAGTCAGAACTTTACATACATTTCCTTAGTTTTTGGTAGAACTGCCTTTAAACTGTATGACTTGGATCAAATGTTTTGGGGATCCTTCAACAAACGTCTCACAATAGTTTGATGGAATTTTGGCCCTTTCCTCCTAATAGAGCTGGTGTAAGTCAAGTTTGTAATGGCCACTCCGAAACATTGACTTAGTTGTCTGTAAACCACTTAATAACTAATTTGGTGGTGTGCTTAGGGTCATTCTCCATTTGGAAGACCCATTTGTGCCCAAGCTTTAACTTCCTGGCTGATGTCTTGAGATGTTGCTTCAATATGTCTACATAATGTTCTTTCCTCGTTATACCATCTTTGTTGTGAAGAGCACCAGTCCCTCCTGCAGCGAAACACCCCTATAACACGATGCTACCACTCCCAACTTCACATTTAGGTCTTCTGAGGCTTGCAAGCTTTTATTTCTCCAAATGTAATGGTGGTAATTATGGTCAAACAGTTAAATTTTAGTTTCATCAGACCACAGGACATGTCTCCAAAAAATGGTCTTTGTCCCTGTGCTGTAACTGTAAACTGGCTTTTTTTTATGTTGCTTTTAAAGTAATGGTTTCTTCCTCAGTGAGTGTAGTCAGTTAGCCTTTCAGAAGCTTCCAAAGTCGTGGCATCATCTGGGCCAAAGGCATAGTAATCTTAGTATATGTAAACTTCTGACTTTGAACAAGGTTATAATAAATTCTGTCTCTCATTATTCTCATTACTCATTATATTTAGCAATCTAAATGCAATTTAATCCTAACTGACCCAAAACAGAAAAAGTTTAGTCTGATTTAATGTCAGACAGTGAGACAAAAAGGTTATGTGTCTTTTTATATAGTGTATGTAAACTTCTGGTTTCAACTGTGAACATGTACACAATAGAAAACATTGCCACCCTGGCAATGCCAAATCTAATGGCACAGTACTGTCTCCTTAGTATTTCAGATTCAATGTTGTATATGATTTTATTTTGTACAATGGTGGATTTTTCTGTGGTGCAATGATCCTAAATAGCCTACTGCATCTGACAAAAACAAATATACTCGTACTGTATATTACTGTACTATATTATATAGTATATTATACTGTGTCATACTCTTTACTGTGTTTTCCTTGCTGCCATACACACATTTGTTGATATATATATATATGTATATATATATTATTGTAAAATTGTTTTTTTAATGGAAACTATCTCTAAATTAATATATTTACAAAAATTACAAGCTTTTCTTAGCATTTATCAAATACTGTCTGTGGTTGTAGTTGAAGCCATAAATTAAATGTGCACTTATACTAAAATAATAGGTTAAAGTGGGTGAAGGATCCATTTAACATTTGCTACTCAGGCAACTCTTCAACACAGAAATTATTTTTATTATTATTTTTACAATATCTCCAGATTAACACCATTATTATCCCTTTGTCTCACAGATTGGGTGTTGGGCTCTCGTCAAGTTACCAGCCGCAACAAGACAGAGATAAACTGCATCAGCAACAATGTGAACGAGCTGGGTGAGTTGGGCGAGAGGCCCCTGCTGCTGGAGATGAACTACATATCTTTGAACCACACCAACTGCCTGAGCTCCAACAGAACGGAGGAGCTAGTAGTCACTGTAGATGAGACCTTACAGCAACGACCCCCGGACACTCACTCTGGGACCTAAGTCTCGTCCTTCTGACCTTCTGACCTTCTGTGAGAAAAAAATAAAGCAGCGTATTTGCTTGTGTTTCTTATTCAAGTGGATTTTCAAGTCTGTCATGAATCGAAGCTATATCCACTGTTTCATCACATGCAGGTGCGCTGTAATACCTGTGTAAAGTTGCCATCGAAGGTATTTTGAATTGTGAACCTGTGCAGGAACATTGTTGGGATCGGATGCTGATGCTCGTATTGATTGAACTCCTTTCTCCGGAGACGACTGGAAAGTACAGCCGAAGTTTTTTTCTTTTGACAAGAAGTTTTCTCATTTTTGTCCTCAGCGTACAGCCTCGCTTTTTTAAAAAATAAACCCTTAAGCTTTAACGTGAAGACATCACTTTGTTAATGTATCACCTGCAGTTCACTATAAACACAAATAGCATGTAATCACTTTAAAAGTACAGTAAATGTTGGTCAGTGCTTATTGTAATATTGCTGTTAGCAAACACTTAACTTTTGTAAAAAAAATAAAGGCACAATCAGTTTTTATTTTCCCTGACGCTGTGAGGCACTTAATACGATTTTTGTAATTCCATTAAATTTCAGTCAAGCACCTCGAACAACACGTCAGCTCTGTTTATAGCAATACTGTGAGTATTTTGTAGTTCTGTGTTATTAGCTTTATGTGAGCAAGCGCTAAATCACCTTTAGGAGCTTTGGTTAGACCTGATTGCAAAAAGTCTAATATAAAAATATCAAAGCCATTGTTCTTATGTAATGTTTTCTTTAGTTTTGACCTTTCTGGTTAAATATTTTCACATCACCCGTGAGGGAAAAAGTTTTCAGCTTGTTCATCTGTTTAACATTTCTTCCGTTAAAGCCTGTTTTTAACCTTTATTACCTCACTATTAAGGGCTATAATCTGCTGCTGATGAGTCTGTGCATGCTGTGATAATTGCACTCTGCACACAGTCACAGAAAAGTGGAAAGATTGAAGTGAACTGCACTAAAGATGCCGGGACAGTTTGGAAACAGAATAAGGTTTGTCACTTATAGCTGAAAGCGTTCATATGTGGACCACACTTTGAAACGTCACAGATTGTTCATGTTCATGTTTTTGGAATGCAGAAGTTGAAAGTGTTGGTTTCAAGGGCAGTAGAAAACAGTGTTGAATGATTACTTTTAAGGTTCAGAATTAAACTGCAAAAAAGCACATTTTTTTCGTCACCGTGCCGTTTTCCTTGTCAGTTTTTCTTTCAAGTCATCTAATAAATACTCGTGTTCACAAGTGTTACTGTAAATCCTTGTTTATTTTTGTCATTTACACACTGACTATGAAACCTTCTGTCTTAGTAATTTAACCAAAAATATTAACTTAGTGTAGACAGCCACAAACTTGAAATCATCTTACGGTTTTTCTCTGTGGGTGGAAACAGCACAGTTGCATCTGTAACTAATTTCTTTGGTTGTTTATTATGATATCTAAAACTAAAAGGTACTCAATTTGTTGCTATCTCAAACTCTATCCACTGAAAAAGTGGTGAGGTCGAAAGCTCTTGAAAAAGCTTGTGAGTCAGTCTAACATCATACACATACAGTCTTGTACGGTGCGTTATGAGAAATCATTCTACTGTATAGTAGTGTGATCTTTACAACACTGACATCAGTAAAATTGATCAACTGATCTTTGTTTCTTAGCTGCAAAGTTTTTTTATATTAGATCATATTTAAATATATAATCAACACAGCTTAATGCTTTTAGAAGGATTAAGTAAATTTGCTGTGAGCATTAATGGATAAGAAAGGAAGGTTTATTTATATAGCACTTTGATACAACAACAAACATCTCAAAATGCTTCACATTAAAAGATCAAAACATTTCAAATGCGTAAAAAAATCAAGGGTAGAGGTAAACACAGGTTAAGCTTGGAGATATTCTGTATTTTGTTGAGACTGTCCTGCTGTGAAATATAACATTGTAGGTCATTTGTAGCAAAGAGCAATCAAAATGTACATCTTACTGTTGGGGTGGATGGGTGGGCACATAAAGCAGAGGACTTTTCACACAGGAGATCAAAGTTTGAGTCCAGTAGAACAAAATGTATATTTATCTTCCTGTTACCAGTCACGTGATGCTATTGTGGCACCTGACGTCAAAGGAAGTGTAATTTAAAAAAAAGGAACTCTACCCAGTCTCCTAAAAATTACACTCCTGTACATCATTGCTAAATACACATTTTGCTACTACATCTCTAGAGTCCATTCGTTCCTACTGAAGATGACAATATCTAAAACATTTCCCAAACTAATTAAGGCTCCACAAATTCCTAAAACATCTTTGATGTTCAAAAATAAAGAATTGCTGACTTTGTTGACGAGTAGAAGAGTAGATTTATTCACATTTTGTTTCTACTATGTAGTTTTTCTTGTACTTTGTAGTATGTGTTTAACAGTTTTGGGGCAACAGCTGAGCTTAGTGACTCTATTGTACTACTGTCTTATTCTCTGAACTTGAACTCCTCCTCCAGACTTGTCCACAGGTTTAACTGTGTGGAGGATGTCACAATACCTTCTTAGATACAATTCAAGTGTAATTCCTGAACATTCATTTGTCATGGTTGGGAATTCTGCATGTCCCGAATCTAACAACTATGTAAGACCCAAATGTATTTATAATATTCTGTCCATTTGTTGTGAATATTGTTAGCCATTTATGTATAGTTCTTACTTCCTATTTATGACAGTTTGTTGTTTTTAGTCAAGCACGTTCCTATTTCTTATTTTATTTTTATTATTGAGTATTAAGGATGAAGGGCACCCTCTAGTGTTGTAATGGAGAAGACCACTTGGTTAGACCACTAGGTGCTATGTAGGGGTTTATAGAAAAATTGAAAAACTTAGCTCTTCCAGAAAGGCGAATAGTTGAGCATAAACTATCTTCTCAAGAGGTTTAGAAAGAAAAGGCAGCTTTGACGCTGGCTGTTTACATGGGTTCTTTCAAACATAAAAGCTATAATGCACTGCTGTAATTTTTCCCATCACTTGACACTAAATGATATACTACACTGTGTTGACTTTACAGGGCTCAAATAGTATCTCCTGTGCCTCTTCCACCCATCCTGTTAAATTCTTCTTTTAATGTAGCAAAGTGCTGTCTTTGTTCAACCGAAGAAGTACAATGATGTAGATTTAAGACGTGACTTTTTGGTCGTGGTTTTCTTCACTTAAGTTAAAATTCACATCGACAGTGAAGTGCACTCTAAAATGTCAAAGCAACAACAGACCACAGAATATAAATGTTCTGTCAGTTGTGTCCTCCTGAGGCAGTAAAGCATTAAAATGGCATTTTCATATAATATCACAGCACAGAGGAGAAAAATCATAGAGGAACAGCTTTGATGTTTTATTGTAAAACTAGAAAATGTAGGACTGGTTCAAAATGACCTTGAGGATCCATGCCGCAAATGTACTCATCATTCCTTGAACAAATTCATTTCTCAAAGATTCCTTAACACGATGACCAACTGCTGTGAGGATGCAAATGAAATGCTAATAAGTACAACACACCATGGCTCACACACAAAAGGGCATGCCGACATGCAAAGCTGAGAAGGTGGACACAGTTAGCTTCATTTGATTAGGCAAGGACAGTACAAATAACACATCAAGATGAATTTGATGTGATAAATTTCAGTATGCATGTGTGAAACTAGAAGAATTAGAATCGGTTTCTGAGATGCTCTAATAGTCCAGGTTCATTCAGATTCACAATTTAATTAGGAATTAAGATAAAAAATGTCTAAGAGGAGAAGGTTTAGCACAGGGTGTTATTTTCAGGCTGAAGTATTTCTGCTTTCCTGCCTGTATTCTGACGTTAATTAGCATGTTCCTCACACTGCTGAGTGTGCTTGTAGCCTGTCAGCTGCCCCTTCCATTAAAGGAGTGCATGACACAGGAGCTAATGAAATGAAAGGGCAGCTGGGATTGCCTGTGGCCTGCCTGGTCCAGGTAACCATCTGTTCTAAAAAACCTTCCCTCGCTTGCTCAGTGAGACCTCATGTCACCTCAGCAGCTTCGTCCCAGGAGCTGTCACCTAGCTTGACTAGTCCTGCTACACACTGTCTGCCTCCAGCTCCCACATCAACATCCAACACTAGCATAGTGGATGCTCACTGTGAGTATGAATATACTGATTCATTTAGTCTTCTACACCAAACAAAAAATTGGGATCTTGTGTAGACATTGCTATTATTCCAACAGCTCTTTTGACTACAAGCACATTAACCAGAAAATACAGCTGTTTTATGTTAAACATTTCGTAGCACAGTTAAAAGGGGTCAGATTGTGCAAAATCCACTTTTTAAAAATCATTTGTATACATTTATATGGCTTTTGGGTGTTGCAGACATATATAAACGTTGTAGCAATGGACCCCCAACCCAGAATCAGTGTGTATGTGTGTGTGTGCACATCAGAGTGACGACTTGTTCGTGACTGCAGGGTTACCTTAAAGATTGAAGCTCAAAGATTGAATCATTCCGACTGTGTGCGACCTAAATCTGTGTCTAGTTCAAAGTTTGAGGTGTTAAGTGTTACAATTTTAACGTGTTTTGTTGCACAATATCGCTATTTTGCAGCAGCAGATCTGCTATAGTCTATTCTCCATGATGCTGATGTTGTATCTCTGTTTTCGGTGAGGCAGATTCAAGGATTTCAGCCAATTGTAGACCGATATCCAATCTGCCCTTTATCTCTAAAGTAGTAAAAAGTAGTTGCTAAGCAATTATGTGACCTCTTGTACTGTAGATCAGATTTTATTATACAGACTGGAACATGTAATTAGAATTCAAGGAACAGCACAAGCTTGTTTTAAATCTTATCTATCAGATAGGTTCCAGTTTGTTTCTGTTAATGATGAATCTTCCATACATACAAAAGTTAGTTATGGTGTCCCACAAGAGAGATAATCATGACACCTTTCTGTCAAAACTTTGATTGATGACCCTGACGTCACAACCCCGCCCCCAGGGAGTGACATCATAGTCCCACCCCCCGGAAATTACGCCAACCGGATATGACGTTTGGCCCCGGATATGACGTTTGGCCCCGGAGATCAATCCATAATTATATATTAATTTCACATAATTAATATCAGATGACCTTTACGAATGATAACAGCTGATCTTTTTATCTGTCACTAATCACTTTTGATTAATGGGGGGGGTTTAATCACCTTCATTAGATACAGAGAGTCTAATGTCTATACAAAAGGGTTGCTTAAAACCTAAGCGTTAAGGCACATCGTGTGATTAATAAAAACAATATTTTTTGGGGAAGACACTCAAGTCTTTTCTATGTGTCACTTGGTCGCCACAGCAAGCTATTCTTAAAGTCAAAACCTGTTGCGCTTACCCCTGCAATGAGTCCCGTAAAAACTATTCCTTATGTTAGTGGCTGCGCTGAAG
>OMLM01002406.1:12923-23557 GCA_900302695.1 Helostoma temminkii | reverse complement strand
TTTATTATACAGACTGGAACATGTAATTAGAATTCAAGGAACAGCACAAGCTTGTTTTAAATCTTATCTATCAGATAGGTTCCAGTTTGTTTCTGTTAATGATGAATCTTCCATACATACAAAAGTTAGTTATGGTGTCCCACAAGGTTCTGTGCTTGGACTAATACTTTTCACTATATACATAGCTTCTTTAGGCAGCATTATTAGGAGACACTCAATAAACTTCCATTGCTATACAGATGGCACTCAGCTATATTTAGCCATGAAATCAAATGAAACAGATCAATTAGTCAAACTTCAGGAATGTTTGAAAGACTTAAAGGCCTGGATGACCTACAATTGTCTACTTCTAAAGTAGAAAATTCTAGTTGACCAACATCTCTTTTAACTAATATATAAAATAAATCTCTAGAACTGCCTTCTTCCACCTGAGGAATAAATTGTTTACCTGAAGTTTTGTAAAGTGGTGTTTTTGTGTCCATTTTAGACAGAGCAAGCTTTCACTTGGCAAACCTTCCAAACAAACCGTACTTGTTCAGTCTTCCTCTAACTGTGCTGTCGTGGGCTTTAACATTTAACTTGCTCAGTGAGGCCTGTAGGATCTGAGATGTAGCTCTGTCTGTTTTTGTATTTCTTTGAGCCTTGCAGGATCTGACCTTGGGATGAATGTGCAGGGACAAAATGGTTTTATAACCTTTCCAGATTGATGTGCATCAACAATTACCTCTCTAAGAAAACTGTTTATGTCTTTCTCTCTTACCATCATGTAACACACACCTGAATGCTCCTGACCAGCAAACTGCCAAAACTTCTGCTTTTACGTCTGCACACCTGCTGGTGATCAGTTAATTAAGAGCTGATAATTGGCAGCATCTAGCTGCAACTTTCTTTTTGCATTTTTGAAAAACAAATGGCTTCTTTTAGAGCTTTTTAGAGCTTACTAATATTAATGATTACAGGGCAAATAGTCAACGTAAGACAGCAAGTGTGTTTTAACTGGGAGCCAGTTAAATCTGCTTGATGGGACATCAGAAATAGGACAATCTAGAGTCCATTCTGCTGCTACACCCATATATTTTCTGATTTAACAATTACAGATATAACAAATTGTCAATGTCTGTGCATATTTCTCTTAATCTATTGGACAAATGATCCATCATTTTCAGCCTCATTCTTTCCAGCTGACTTTGAGGAAAGCTTTAACTAAACAGACATTTTTCACTGTCACAGCATGTCCTCCTGACTGTTTGCGCTAAAAGAGAAAGGAAAGCACACTGAATTATAGATTTTTGCTAAATGTCACACTGCTAACGGGGCAGCATGTTAGTGAGAGCAGCAAAAAGTTTAATTATGCAAACTCTCTCTGTTCAAAGTAAATGTCATTACTTTGTTTGACAATGATTTGCAGTGTGAACTTGAGGTGTTTTGGTTCACATCCATTACATCTGGCTTTCACTCTGCTCTCTGATCTCCGACAGCAAACATGCATATTCCCAGATTTTCCCCATCTTGCAAAGTAAAAGAATAAACATGCAGTAAAGGTGAGTAGCAAAATGGTAGCAGCGTTTAAATTTAAAGCAGAAGCACATTGTGGTATTGACTGTATACAAGTGCCCTCAAGTGGCCAAAGAGCAGAAAGTGCAATTTAGAAAAGGCTGATTTGGTTTAGTCCTTCAGTGAGGAAAGAACCTGATCTAGCTGATATTTGGTTGCAACATAAAGCTCTCCAGAGGAAGAAACTTCACCGCAGCTATGTGACTCACTGATGAGGTTTTGAACAACAGTTGTAGACACTAAATGGAGGAGTAAAAAGAACAATATACAATATATTGTTGAACCGTTGAAGTGCAATTAAATTTGAACCTCAAATTTGTACTTTAGTAAAATTACTTTTCCATCACCTTCCAGGGCAGATGTTGCAGATGTAACTAAAAACAGTAGAGAGTAACTAAATATTCCTTTTTGCTAAAGCTTATAGTCGGAGCTGATTTCAGGTGACTCTGAACCATCTGTAGTTATGCTGCTATAGATATTGACTGCGCTGGGACCTCCCTTGACACCCTAATATCTCCTCTCCATAAACACCATGCATGCAACTTTGTGTCTTCTCTCTCCTTTTCTTGTTTCATGTTGTTCTTTTCTTTCCATTCACCACAACCAATCGGGGCAGATGCCCACACTAAACCTGGTTCTGTTGGAGGTTTCTCCTGTTGAAGAGAGTTTTTCCTCTCTCCTAGTGCTGCTCACGTGGGATTTGTTGTGTTTTCTGTATAATTTATATTCTGTAAGGTCTTAAACTGACTTAAAATGTATTAAATATTACAAAGTACTGTAATTAAGTGCTATTTATGGCAAGCTATTAAAGCTATTTAAGACTTGTGTAAATTAAACATTGTTATTGTTATAATTATTGAAAAACTATATTGTTTTAATATTAAATGGACTAAAAGATAAAAAAAAATTCAGATTTTATTGTTAATAAACAATAACAAAAAACAAAAAACAACGATCATGTTCATTGTTGTATAATAATATTATTTGGGTAAAACTAAATTATATTGTTTTGAAGACTTCCAGCGGGATGGGGGAGCACACTCAAGCTAAAGCCCCGACGTTGCCATAGCAGCGGCCCCGCGGAGTAGAAGTACGACTTGTGATTGGTCGGATCAGGCTGTCTTTCGGTCCTATTATTCGCTCTGATTTGTTACATCTGGTGTCGATCTTACAAACGACAATCCGATTGGCTTGTTGCTACAACGGCGACCCGCCTAGGAGAAGAAGCTCTTGCAGAGGCACACAAGCTGAGAGAAAAGCGAGCGGAGGAGGAGGTGGTGGTGTCACAGTGCAATAGTCTAACAGTGTGACGCTGGGTTGTTTGCAGAGTTAGTTTTAATCTGCTGTAAGAGTTTTGCGCTTACTTGTGATCATACAAAGCTGAGAGAACATGTAGGGAGTCGTTGGCCGCTGTTTCACGATGGAGGAACCGCTAGCGAGGCAAGTAACGTCAGCAAAGCCGCAGCTCTTTAGCTAACTTAACGGTAACATTTGGTGTTCTAGCTAATTGTTGCTATCTATTCTGTACAGTTTCAAAAGCTGGTACTTGTATTTAAACTCCGCAATTATGTGTTGTAAGTAGTTCAGTTCAGTAGTGACACTTTGGAGTGAAAATATTGATGTTTAGTGCCTCTCACAGAGAGTTTGAGATGTCCCTGTCAGACGGTGCTTCGGACGACGACATGCCCTTAACGTTACCCGCAGAGGGCAGCCACAGTGGGAGCATCCGAAAGGTGAGACCCCAGCACACACACACACGCCGAGGCACGCATATTTAACTTAAACTCGCTGGAGGGATTTGGTAAACTCGAGGAAAAGGTTCGGGATATCCCCCATCTCTCCTGGTGAAGCTGAAATTTCTCACTCTTATATGATCCCTCAAAATTATGAGTTTTATTTGCCTGTCAGTCTGTGAAATGTGTGTTGCTGTATAATGAAGATTATGCATTTGTGAGGCTTAAGTAATGCAAAGTAGTAGTATATAGTAGTAGTAGTATTTTTAAAAGAAATAATAGCATGGCTTGTTTATTGCTCATGACTCTGCAGTACATAAAATATAGCTCAAATCCTGCTGTGTATGGGTCATCTACCATAATGCAAAGTATATTATATTAGTCCACAAATGTGTTGTGTGCTGTTCTCATGTCAGTTTTCGGTCATGTGAACATCATAAATAAAAGTCTGTTTATTTTATTTCACTTTAGAAGACTAGGAGTCACTAATTGTAATTGAAAATTGCAGTATTCATTTATTTATCCTTTAATTATTTTAATATTCTCTTAGTGAGTTTGAAAAACTGACACTTGTATAATTTTTTTAATGTATGAAGTATTTCAGGCAATATTAACGGGACCTGTGGGGATAAAGTCAAATTAATGATTACAGGCTTGGGTGTCCTTGATTAAAGCATTTCACCTTTGCTTACAGGTTTGCAAGTTTTAATATATTTTAGTGGAAAGATGAACTGCAATTCTCTGAGAAAGTCACCTGGATACTTAAGGTTTTTTGAAACAAGCTTTAAAACTTTATCTGCACAGATGTTGAGCAAGATCCATCCTCCTGATCACAGACTCGTGATTGCTATACATGCATATGCCAAACAAACACCTTAAATGGGTGAGAGGAAAAGCAGAGGACTGTGAGAAAGTGAGAAATGTCCATACGGTGTACAGTTTGTGGAAGGGATAGAGAAGGTGATGTAGCGGGCCAATGGGATAAGGCAAGGGAGTATTTAGTGTGTTTACAGTACAGCCGCTCCATCTGTCATGTTATTGTACGTCTGTTAAATGTGAAGCTGTGGGGGACTGTATGAGAAATCATGATTTTAGTGAGCAGATATTTTACAGTGAGCTGTGGGGAAGCTCTCCTGGTGGTTTTGGCAAAGTGCCTGTTGAGGTGAGGTTTAAGAGACCATTAAATCCTCAGAGATACAAATCTCTCTGGATATATTACCAGGTCTTTTTTCTATTGAATGTCATGCTTGGAAGAAGACTCTTCTCCTACCTTAGCTTCTGAAAGGCTCTCTCCTCTCCTGAACTCTTAGTTTATCCTCTTTTATGACATGCTGTTTGACACACCCCTCATCTCAAGCACCCTGCCCATCCAACTTGGATTTCTTTCCCTAAAGTTATCCTCCTGAGGAGCTTTCTGACTAGACTGTGCTGCATTCTCTCCCTTACTGCATGTTAAAGTCTTAATATTCAGAACACAAATTGCAAAACTATTGAGTGACTAATTTTTAGGATTTAGTAGTGTTATACTCACCAGATATAGCTCAATTTCACAATACTCCACAATCACATGGTCAGGATTTTATAGTGTACAACTTGGTATACGATACAATTTAGACAATGTCATTCTCATTCTGCATATTTTTTTCTGTCTGTGTCATCACACGTTTTATCTTTCTCTGTCAGGGATGTGATCCTTTCGCCCAGACTCAGCGCAGTAAACTTCAGCACAGACGAGCTCGCATCAACCAGCAGATCAACAAGGAGATGCGTATGAGAGCTGGAGCAGAGAACCTGTTCAGGTAAGTGCTGGGAAGAGCCACTTTTTTCTCTTTGTGCGTGATTTTGTGCGTCACGTGTACCTAGCTGTCTACACTGCTGCTATTGATTGTTTCACATGTAAATGTGACTTTTTTTGTTGTTGTTTTTTTTTGTTGTTGTTGTTATATTGGGGGGTCTACACGTGTATAATGTTCCACATAAAGCCAAAAACCAAAGTATTTCTACGTAAATGTTCAAATGCAAAGAGCTAAATTGCAGTACACCTTTACTCCTAGAGCCAGGGTTACAACACATAACCAGCAAGTTTTGTTGTTTTGTGTGAATTTTGAATGGTAGTTTTTTCTATCCCACGTTTCTCTGTAGGATCCTCTTTGTACTATTTACAATTAAGTATCTACCATAGATATGAATTCAAGTCTCACATTAGACTCTACCTTGCTGTTATGCTACACCTTTAATGCAGACACAACATTACGATGGGATAGGATTACACTTTATTGATTTCCTGAAGGGGAAATTCACATTACAGTAGCAGAGTTCAAAATTGCATCAAAGGTCAAAGACCAGAACAGAATTAAAATAGAATATAGTAAATACAGAATAGACCAATAGTATAAAGGTAATAAGTCGGGGAGTAGATGATACACTGTGAGTTCATGTGAGTGAGCAACAGCACTGAACTGACAGTGGCAGCTGGGCCTTTGTTTACTTGATCAGCTCAGGTGACGTTTACTGAAGAGACATCACCTCACTAAGTTTTCCCAGCACTTCTCTCCTGCTCTGCATCAGCTGACTCATCTGCTGCTGGTAGAGTTCAGGTTTTTCTTAAGGATTTCTGGTGGATTTTATTGTCTCTCTACTTGTGGCAGGCATGTGTTTTGACTAATAGCTAGTAGCTATTAGTAACAGAAAAACAATCCATGGTAATGTGTACTTGGAATCTGAATCTTTGATAAGTTTTGATTGTTCTTAAAACTGAATGTAGATGCTGATATTAGCCTTTGTTAGCTTTGTGCCTTAGCTAGTTAATTAGTATCAACTATCAAGCACAATATAGACATATATAACCACAAATCTAATAAATGTTTTGTTTTGATTTGTTTTTTATCTTTACAACATAGCTTTAGTCTATCTTGTTGGTCCCCTGATGCAAGCGGTTCTTGGTTCTAGACCAGAGTCTGTGCCGCTCTGGAACTAGTTTTTCTGACCGAGAGCCGTGTCTTTGGCTGTCGAAACACATTTGCCCCAAACCAAGCCTGGAACTGGCTTGGTGGAAAAGGTGTAAAAGATATGTTGGTTGCTCTTTGTGAACTTGTTGACTCTCTCCTGTTTGTGTTGTGTCCAGTGATGGGAAAAGGTCAGAGGTCACTCCCTTCCAAAAAACGCACACATCAGCACCACCCAGTTTTATGGTTCTGTTTGTGTTCACTGTGTGTGAACACGCATGTTTTTGTGTGTCTGTATTGTGCCTCCTCTTCTGATGTTTGCGTCTCCTTTTCCTGTTTGTTACTGTTAATTTCTCCTATATTTTTCCACTTATCTAAAGCAGTGGATGAACGCAGCATGAACACCCCCAGGAATAATCACACAAATGAACTGGCTTGGCTTTCAGTTTTTTAAGCACACTGCTGTCATTCACACAGCATCAAGTGGTAAAGAAATTATGGAAATAAAAAAAGAAATTGTGGCAGAACATCAAAGTATTCGCTCTAAGAACATTAGCGTCATCTTTATCCTCTCCAGCTTCTCTGTCTTTACTTCATCTGAAGTTTTTCTCACGCTCTGCATGTTAGAGGCAGAAAAGTATACATTGAATGCATGCATACGTTGTGTTTTACACTGGCAGGTTTGAGAACCTTTACAACATGTATAGCCCACTGATGTAAACTTTCTGAAAACACACTTGTAGTGGACTGCCGCTCCCTCATAAAGATTCATCCTAGGAGTAGGAGGAGGACTAGACACTTAATTAAATCAAGGGGCTACTTTCTGCCTTCGAGGTGGTGCCATGTTGCAATCTAGTATGATCAACACAGAAAATAGTGTCTCCAGATAAAAGACAACCAAGGGACTATGTAGGGACTCTTTAAACCAAAACTAATTAAGTTTCAGACAACAGTTTCTCCTGGGTAGATGGATGATAAATGGCTAAACAATTGATCAAGAATAACTAATATTCTCATTAATGTATATTCTCTCTAAAGTGACTTCTGTTTGCTTCTGTTGTCTGGCTGAAGAGTTTCTGAGAACTACTATGTAAAGCTAGAGCTGAAATGGTTAGTGCTGTTCATTCACTGATCAGTTAGAATCAGAATTTTTAAATATGGTAATTGACTACTTGTTTATTTCTCATATGATAGTAAATGGAATAGGTTTGGGCTCTGGACATTTTGTTTTTGAGCTTTCGCAAACCATGTTGGCTTTGTGGCATATTTGTTATAACATCAGTTAGCAAATCAGTGTATGTGTGTTTGTTTTATTATCAGACTTACTAACAAAACTTCAGTTCATTGATAAAGGAAGGTAGGGATGTATTTTGATTGCGTCTTTCCTTGTTTGACTGGGCTCAGCCTGAAAACCTAAATAGTTATCACTGAGTTTAGAGGAAATAAAACAAGTGCTCCTGCCATTTCTGTGTGGATGGTGCGTCACAGAGACAAAGAGGACCCCCACACAGCCCGTCGGCTAGTAATCAGCTATCTTTGTGCCTGCCTCCCGTCCTGTTCCCATGCAGAGATTCCCAGCAGAGCCCTGGAAAGCTCATCCCCCACTTATTTGTCTGGCACTGTCAGACTTTTTTTTTCTTCTGCCCTCCCCCTTTCAGGTCAACTGGAATAGTTCACTCAAAATGGCTTTCTTTCACTTCACTCACAACTGTGTTGGAAGTGGGTCGTGTTATGAGTGCTGGTGGGTGGGATGTGATGAAGGGAGGTTGAGATGCTAATTACAGATGGAAAGAGGGGTTGTAACTCATCAAGGCTTGTGATTGGCTGATGAAGACGTCATGTTGTATGCTGGCTGCAGGGTGTTTTTCTCTGGGAATTCAGCTGACAGACAGTAACTAGTTTAATCCTGGTCTTCATGCCTGATAGCTTGGTCACTGAAATGACTTGTTTTCAGCTTCTCTGATGTGTCCTATGTGTCTTCTGATGTGCTGAATTCAGTCAGTGCTTACACTGAGTAAGAAGGTTTTTTTTTTCCCTCAAAAGCTGCAGTATGTGGTGCGTGCAAGTGGGTGTGTGTGAAGGGGATATTTGGCAGCCCATTTAAAGCTGACTAATCAGATTGCCCTTGGTTTGATCCTAGATATAGGCGTGTGTGTGTGAGTGAGAGAGACTTAGATAGAAGGTGACAGATGAAGAAAGAGGTGAAGGTAACATGGTCTAACTGGACAGATTAACATAATTTAAAAGGAGCTCAAAGGTAACCTTCAGCATGAGTGGCCTCAAGAACTTTTGTTATGGTAAAACGGGCAGTACACCATTGGGCAAGATAGAAGTAAACTGTGAATCCCCAACATCAAACATACTGGTTTTGGAATATCTGCTGTATAAAGTCTGTAGATTTTATCCTGTCTGATCATTTATCAGTATCATAGTCATTTATGATAAACTGGTGATCTGTCCAGGGTGTACCCTGCCTCTCACCCAATGAAAGGTGGGACCGGCTCCAGCACTCCCACAACCCTTAACAGGAAAAGTGGTTAAGATAAGGATGGATGGATATGTTCAGAAAGAGATAGTGTTTTAAAGGGCCCATTGTAGTTTATGAATGAAAGCTTGATGTAAGATATTAATTCTGATTAACAATCAATTTTTTTTTAGAATTAACTCTTTCAGCCAAGAACATAATAAAAGAGATGGATAAAGCAACGCCTTTCATCTCTTTCAGCCAGCTTTTCCCAGTGGCCACTGGTGATACTGCAACAACAAACAAACAGCTTTTTCATCCATTGACTACAATGATGATAAGAGATCTGCATCAGTGTTGATAAGACACCTCATACAATTTTTATTTTTTGTATTTTAAATTTTTAATCCATGGGTTTATATGTGTTCCCAGAGCTTAGAAAAGAAAAACTCTCTGAATGAGCTGCACGTTTTAATCGACTTTAACTGTGAGCCCACTTGTACAAAGTCTATGTGATGTCCATGGGAGCCTGTGTGCGAACACAGCAGTTAACTGGTCCAGAGTATTCACAGCGAGCACATGGGCGCTCTCTGACATCATCTCATACATCTCATCTCATTCATGTTTCCAAAGTACAAGCTCAGCCTTATGCCTTTTTTTCATGCAAGATTCGATGTTGTAGTAAATATGCAAACACATCATCCCACAACTATATTATCAATTATATTCAGAGGAAATAACCTTCTGGCAGAGTAAATGTAATTGATCGATGTCAGTGACTTAGCATCAGTCTATATGTTTAATTAGGGGCTGGTGGAGGACAAGGTGCTGTGTTATGCCACCAGTGGAGAGATTAGTTATTTGAAGGAGGTTTTCTTACAGATTATATGTTGCATGTTCAAATTCATGTAAGATGAGAATCAAGGGATTTTTGCATGAATGCAAGATCTTAACATGCGCATATATGCATGTATTGGAAGGGTTGATCTGTATGTGGCTCTACCAGCCTGTGTAAACAGTGAGTAAAGTTTTCATTTTTAGCTAAAGTGTATCACTTCTCTATAACCTAAAACATAACCACACCCCAATTCCCTGTATTTGACTTTGTAGTTTAAAGTAAAAGTGATAGAAAAGCCAGGAAAATGATGTTTTCATTGAATTCAAAGCAGTTTTCTAGCCAGCTTCCTGCTAAGTCTGTTAATCACAAATTTGTCCTTGCACATTCCTGTTTGTGCATGTTTCATATCAGTGAATTGTAAGGTTAAGGGGATTTCCAGTCTTCCAGCTAATGTCAGTCACAATGGTAACCCAGCAATGCCTCAGATTTCCAGGAACACTGTATGTCATTGACCTCAGCCCCCCTGAGCTGGCTTTACTCAGCACTAAGATCCTCCCACTGTGTTTGGAGGAGGAGTGAGTCTTGGACTGAATGCACAGAGTTGGAGAGATAATTAAATTCTCTTTCTATCTGTAAAGGGACTTCTCAGATTACATCAGCAACATGAGCAACACATGTCATGCAAATGATGCATAGCTAGTATACACTCTAGGGGTAGTATAAGCTTTATAAAATGTTTGGAAACATTGTGCCTTAATCACCAATATCTTCAGTTTTTTCTAAAATAAATTCTAAGGAAATGTCCTAAGACACAAGTCTGCAGGGCTATGTGTACATGCAGGAGCTCACAGAAATGTAAAAGGAAACTGAAAGAGAGTGGATCACTGGACTAGACAACGCTAACAACACGAAGTGAACAGCAAACAAGCTTTACCTTTAGTATCGTAAAAGGTGCATATATAAATAACGTGTGTGTGTGCGTGTGTGTGTATATATATATATACACACACACACACACACACACAAGTCAAAAAGGTGCTTTGAAAAATAACAGATTATTAAATAATATTAAATGTTTTGTTTAATATAATTAATGATAA
>OMLM01002405.1:11018-39790 GCA_900302695.1 Helostoma temminkii | reverse complement strand
CGCGCGCTCTCTCTCTCTCTCTCTCTCTCTCTCTCTCTGCCTCTCTCTCTCCCTCTCTGTCTCTCTCTGCCTCTCTCTCTCTCTCTCTCTCTCTGCCTCTCTGCCTCTCTCTCTTTCTCTCTCTCTCTCTGCCTCTCTCTCTCTGCCTCTCTCTCTCTCTCACTCACTCACTCACTCACACTCTCTCTCTCTCTCTCTCTCTCTCTCTCTCTCTCTCTCTCACACACACACACACACACACACACACACACACACACACACACACACACACACACACACACACACACACACAGAGGGAGAGCTCATATCTGTGATTCTTCCGCTCTGAGGTTAGACATAAAATGACCCAGTGGTGCTACAGTGTGGTACATTTAATCCTCAATCTCCTCTCCAGTCTAAGAACCCTCTTTGGTTTATAGCCACTGCTGCAGCTGGCTAAATGAAAAGCCTCTGTAGGAGACAGATTTTCCGTCTGTCCACTACATCAAGGAGAATGGAAAATTCTCTGTTGCGTCAAAGATTCACGGGTGTCGTCATACTTTTAACTACGCCAATCTCTCCTGATATACTGTTATCGGCCCACTAGTATCTAACACCATCACCTCCACACATTTGCTGCTACTTCACACTTTTTTTCTTTTGTCCATCCCTTCACCCATTCATATGTCAATACCTGGTTTAGAGCCTTCATCCACAGAGCCATTGTAGACCTGGTTTTTGAACTCAGGCCTGTTGTCATTCATGTCAATGACAAAGATGTATAGATCGATGGGGTTCTCAACCTGGTTCCCATTCATGTCCACAGCATGGGCTCGCAACTGGAAGACACAAAGAAACAAGAAATGAAGTAAATATTAGTCTCTCAATAACTGAAAAAAAAACCATGAAAGACAGACTGTAATAATCCTCAGTAATCCAAGTTCATGTGAGAGAATAACAAACCAGTCTGACAATGTGTAGACAACGTGGTTGTTTTGTACGAGGCTTATGTCACTCGATTTCATCAAAGTAAACATAGTGTATGGTCACGTACAAAGGCACTGCACTCTGGTGCTGCTTTTCCCGAATAAATTTATAGGCTATTGTTTTTACAAAAACACATATCGGAGAAACAGCTGCTAGTTTAATGTGTCAGATCAACATTGTCTGTAGAAAGAACATTTCAGTGCAAGGAAATCCTACCTGCAGGCTTGTGTACGTTTTGTTCAACAACACTCTGATTGTCTGACTGGTTCACAGTGACACAACAACTACAGACCCTGTTTACAAAAGACAAGTGACTAGATGAAACTCAGATCTTGTCCAAGGCTGTTAAACTGACAAACCTATAACAATCATGATTAATAACAGGACTGAACAGAAACAAAGATGGTAGAAAACAATGAATACTGAGGGAAGAACATTTATTTACTTTTTGTTTTAGATTTTGGAGGTATTTGATGTGTGATGTTTTTTTGGGTGGGTTTGAGGCTGTTTCAAGTAGTTGGCATGCTTGAAAACCACTTCCTCTTGAGACAGTTGCCATTATTCTCTGTGCATTCCCAACAGTCTCCACTCACAGAAGTTGACCAGAGAGAGGGAGAAAAAACATGAATAAAACACCAACGAACTAAAAGTAAGTGTTTTATTCTTCAAGGTGAATTCTTTCAAAGCGCCTTTAAAGCCAAACAGAACACATCTGCACTGTTTTTTGAATTTGACATTTAACCCTGTTCATGAACCCACTGGCATTTCAAAATACATAAATCTAAACAACAATATTAAATAGAACAGGAGGTGATATTCAAGCTATTTTTCTTGCAGAGAAATAGCCTTTGTGATCATTTACTCTCTCCAGAATTCTTATCTTGTTTACTCTTCGTCCCTAGAAGTTTTTATCTAAGCAGAAACCAAAACAAGAAACATCTTATTTTATTGGAAGTTGGCTCTGTTGTAAAGGCGATGTGTCTGTTTCAGGATCACTGTGCTGGATCCCAGGCTGTCTGGTTTTGTTTGAAAGACTCCTGAAATCTCCTCACTTCCCTCTCACTCCACAAACACATTCAGCCCATCTCAAATTCAGCTCAGCTGTGTTCAGATCAATGAAATCACCAACTAGGATTTCTCACAAAGTTTGGACATGAAGTTATTACTGGAATCGATACGTGCTGTAAAATGTGTCCTGAATGCTTTCTCTCTTATGAAGTCTGGAGGAAAACAAACAGGACTGGAATGAATGAAAAGCAGAGAGTGGAAAATAACTGAATTATCAGGGAAATGCTGAGTTTAAATAAATGCTTGTGGTTTGTTGTTTCAATCCCTACTGGAGGGTCAAACTAACAGAATGAAATGGCATTTCAAAATTAACTCCTTGGTTCCCATTAAAGTTGATTTGATTCACTTCACCTTACCTGGGAGTGTTTATATCCCTGAACATGACTTATTCAGTGCTATACCTGTCAGCTAGAAGCTACTGGGATATTGAGTCTATACAGTACATACAGTACAGTATATTAAAAACAAACAGAAACCAGTATCTGTGCTGCTCCTAACACCATAGAGCCGTAAATATGCATTCTGTTAAAATGAAAGCAATCGAGTTCAGGTGAAAGACCCTCTCTTTATTTGATACTATTGACATCCATTTACAGGAGAGCAAAAGGAGGTTGGAGAGTAAAGTGACAAAACTGGAAGGAGTCGGGAGACAAATGAGACCATGCTAGGAAAAGACAGATGAGAGAGGATTTCCTGCTGGAAAATGTGTTACCTGGCCCCTGCAAACTCATGAGAACCAGCGAAGTGAACTAGTGTCTGGGCTCACTGTGGCAGGAAACAGAATAAGTGGCATTCTCCATCAGCTTCTCCTCAGAGAGGTAAAGATCTTCTTCACTGCTGCCCATCGTTTCCTCTCCACCATCTATTTCCCACGAAAATTGTATCTTTGGGTCTCTGTGAGGTTAATTTGACTTTACTTTTCCACTGAATTGCCTGATATGTCCTGCACCCAATATCCGTGTGCTGCCATCACATATCGCATCTCGCTGTGGTGTAACAGGCTAGGAGCCAGGGCCCTTATCTCCACCCACCCTCATCCCTCCATCCCTCATGCACCAAGCCCCTAATTCAATAACAGCAGGAGTCAGAGATTACCGCCATGTTTAAAGAAGGCAAAATGTAATTCTGGGTCCACATTAAAGTTATTATCTTGAAAGGCAGGGGGAGAAAACAGACGTAAGAAGCAGTGCTCAGCACTTGGCAAAGAGGAAGCATCCTGATAGAGATAACAACAGACCCAGAAGCTCCAAGGGTTTTTTCCTCATAAGAATGTATCTTGTTGCACGACTGGTTTTGAATTTCAGAGTGCTCATTCTTTTGAATTTAAAAAGAAGTAGACCATAACTTTGTTGTGTCCTTGCATGAAATATGAAGTAAACAAAAGAAAGACCACAAAGTCAAAGCCTAACTGTATGTGTGGTAGCTATCCTGTATAATGTTGCTCAGTAAATATGATCTTTCCTCCTCTTAAACTTCTTGGACTGACAATGTTTTTGTTGAATACAATGCAGTTTAATAGATTTTCCGTTGCTCTAACAGCATATATTGTGTGAGACTTTAAATGAACCAAACCTTAGTCATCTGTTTACACATGCATCTTTAGCTTTTTTCACCTATTTTCTCAACTAACACTTAACCGCTACAGAAAACATGGAGTTTAACTTCAGCAGCCTTTACCAAGCCTTCACCTTTCATAACAAACCACCTCATTGATTCAAGCTTCTTGTGGGTATAAATCTGCTCAGCCCTGACTAAAAGGTTGAGCTTGCCAGCTCACTAGCGCTGTAACTGAGACCAGGTTCCCAAGGTTCCTTGTAAATACAAGGCGAGTGACAGATTAAGTGAAACAGAAAAAAGAAACAGAAACTTCAAATAATAAACCAAGTGTAGGGACTCACTACATCAAGGCTTCATGGCTGTTTTTTTTTCTTTGTAGCAGAATGACAAGCAAAAAGGCTGGCTTAAGCAGCAACATGACAATTTCCTCCTTCCTCAAATTTTAAATGTGTTTAACCCAGCCACTTGATATTTCCATGCCTAGACGATCTCTGTTGGCTGCAAAGGTGTTGCAGTAGCCTAGTTAGAAAAAGTTTCTTTGAAATTTTAGGATATGTGCTTATTTCTTTTTGATGATTAGACGATTAGATCAATATTATGATATGTCTGTATGCTAAATATAAAGCAGGCTGCTGGATGTAGATGCACAGAGGCATGATGGGAGTATTTATCTTCTCATCTAATTATCAGCAAGAAGTCAAATACAAACATTTCAAAAGCTGATATTTCTGATTTAATATGCAGGCTTGACATTTAAATTGGTTTCTCATCTTACTGTCAAAAACAAAGCAAATAACAGTATATCCCAAAATAAGAGTATTTCCCAAAATGTTTTTATGTCTAACATTTTCATTCTAAGTAATTTTTCTCTATATTTTGAGTCTTTTCATCATGTACCACTGTTACTCAATCACATAGCAGTAACAGCTCAGAGCAAAGTAATGTGACTAGCTGTGAGCTTAATGAATAATTACCATGTTTTCTGACAAATATTCACTTCATCCAGATGCTTTGCAAATAGCGCTGCTGTATCTGCAAGTGAAAAGGTGCAAATTGGAATTTGCATCGTTCATTCCTCCTTCTCTTTGCGCTAAAATGTGATTATTTCTTTCAGTGATCAAAGTGCAAGAACATACAGACAAAACCTAGAAGGAAACACTTCTAATTGCCACAAGTGTGTTCATGTTAACATTGTAGTCTAATGAAATATTAATACTATTTCTGTTTTGTTCTGTGTACTATGGTATTGTTATATTTATTTAATATTTAATATACAATAACTGTCACAACACAACCCATTTTTGTTCAGGTGGTAAAGACAAAGCATAAAAGGGTTAATTGGCTGTATAATAATGTTTGTAGATTTCAGGCTTAAAGGTCATAGATGTTTAGTGTTCATGTGTTTGTGAGAGAGAAGGGGGGGGGTAAAGACAGAGAGACTCACATGATAAGAAGAACGATGTTCTCGATCAAGAGGTTTGGTGACGAACATCTTTCCAAGCACGGGGTCAATATTGAACACCTCATTGGGTGGCTGATCCGCTCCCACCCCAGTGATGCTGTATCTGATTGAGATGTCTTGGTCCTGGTCTGAACGAATCTGCATCATAACAAACAAGAAAGGAACACTCGGTCAATCAAATGATTATTAACTCCTCATACTTTCATTAACCCAAGCATCAGCCTTTTATTAGGTTTTGGTCTCCATTCCTATCTTGCACTTAAAGGAAAAAAAAAGAAAACACACCTATCTACACCTATGGATGCAATATGTACTGCAAGGTGTTTATTATTTCAGGATGTTTGTGATATAGAGCCCTGGAGTTCAATAATTTTGTCCTTACACAAGCTCAGAAACCCGATATTGCATATTTTTCATTGGAAATAGGCACCGGGACACAAACACACAGACCCAGGGCACGCACTCTTGCACACACAGACACACACATTCATCACAGTTTGGCATTTCTAGCTACGGAATACTCAAGAATTCCATTAGTGCTCCCGCGTTTGGCAGAATTGGACTTATTCAAAAGAAAATTTAAATTCAATACTTGAGGGAGAGAGAAATGAAATCAACATATTTCAACATATGTTTACTGTTATTTTTGAAAGGCAGGTAGAGACTTATAAAAAGACCTGCTGGAACCATTCTGGAAATACAGATGTGGATAAAAATGACAATTAGACAGGAATTAACAGGAAATATGGCAATAAATACACTGTGTGGAGGTAAAAGTGAGCCAGAAGAAAATAACAGTCTCAAATCCAGGGTGCGCATGAGAGGAGAATTATTTAATAACTATGGATGATGGGAAACAGAATGTTTTCTAAGAAATAGGCCTATATTTTGGTTCATTTTTCCTTGCCAGATAGACAGCTAATAGGTGCATTAAGTGCACTGCAAGGCCTGTGATTTGGACTGAAGTGCTGTGTAATTGGGACTCATCTGGAGGAGTTTTTCAATTTAGTGCCTAAATAGAGTTCAAACCTCCAAGCATCCCATCTCTGTCCATTAACTACATGACAACCTATGAACATCAAAATGACTCTATCATACACTTATTCCCGTATGCAGGCACATCTGGTACATAGCACACTCACAAACACACACACAGTGATGTCTTTGTATACTAGTGAGGACACTCATTGACATAATGCATTCACCAACCTCTTATTCTAACCTTAACTATCACAACTATTACGACCACTAAGGGAAACACTAATTCTGACCTTAAACTAAGTCTTAACCTCCAAACAGCCCTGTGAAGTCCAAAGGACCAAACAAAACGTCCTTACAACCACAGTACCGATCTTGAATTTGCCCACACAACCACAAAAAGACATGTAGACGCACACACACACACACACACACACAGAGGAATGGCCATCCTATTTTTCTAATCAATGACTACTTCAAGAGAGAGCTTGGGTGCACCAGAAGAATATGACTGGACAGAGTTCTCTCCATCTTTCACCACTCGAGGAACCAATTTAGCCACACTTGTGACACACCAGGAGCTCTGCCCTGCTGAGAAAATAGCTGGAGCAACTAACAAGGACAATAGAAGGACATACAGTATCGGACAGGTGTCATCCGGACTCTTTATAGTGTTGGAATAAAAACCTGTCACTATCACAGCTTTTATAACTATTTCGCTACTCTTCCTCTTCATCAGGGTCGACATTATCACCTCAGCAACAAAGTTATGCCTTTCCAATCAAATAAAAGTGATCAGTTATAGACCCCCTTGTTGCAGGAATGCAAGAGGAGCTGTCACAACACCCCACTAATGCTATTTGTGCATGTCTGTATGTGTGTTTTCTTTGGGGAATAGAGGGAGGAGAACGTCAGAATGCTCCGCACATATCACGGCGAATTACTGCTGACAGCTATGATAATTAACGAGCTGCAGACATCGGCTGCTATTACCTCAAAGAAACTCTAGTCGTTAAACACAAACAAACTAGCAAATATCCATCTAGCAGCTCAGTTGAACTCTGTGTACTGCCATTACCCTTGTGTATAGGCAATGCAAAAAGACTGAAGCACCGACTCCATCTACCTCTCCTGTCGCATTATTAAATACAAGCAATTACTACACATCCGCCTGCCAAACTGTCTCCCCCTCTCATTCATCCCCCTTTTCTCCTCCTTTCACCTTGTCTCTACTTTCCTCTGCCCTCCCTTCTCCTTTCCAACTCCTTCTCTCTCATCTCCACTCCTCCCCTTTCCTCTCATCTCTTCCCTCCGCTGAGAGAGAGAGTGTAGTCTCTCATCACTCTCTCCCTTTCTTTGCTTCAGGTCTCCGCGGGGACAGAAGCCATGCATGAAAAATGAAATTACTTCAATCCGTTGGCCTTGGCAGTGGCGTATAAATCCTCACCAGTTAGGAAGTGATAGCTCTCCATAATTCCATTTGGGTTTACCCCGCCCCCTGATTTCCCACCCGTTCTGAAAGTTGTCCTGCTTGGGGGGCAAAGAAATTCTGCTGTGTTTCCACAGTCATTTCAGCCAATTAGCTCTCCCTCCCACAATGTTCACGTAGAGTACTTAAAAACTGTTGAGGGATGGTGTCTGGATTCTTATACTCATCTGTTTCTACCAAATATTTCTGCATGGATGCATGTGCACACATTTGCACATTCAAGCGCGCACAGCTTCTCTGGCGTAGAACTAAATGTTGTTTATACCGACTAATGGTTTCAAGAAAGGACTGGACTTGTACATTGTTTCCCACTAAACTTGTTTGGACAGTTTACAGTTAACAACATGCAAAGTGACGACAAACCGCTGCCGCCGTGATGTCTGGCTCATGATTAATAACGCATGTGATAAATCACATGCATATATTCATAGTTATGAGATAGGAATCCAATAATGGATGTCAAGGAAATGAATAAGCTAGCTGGTACTGCATGTTATCACTCTCCTTCTTTTATCACAGAATACTGTGACAGGCAGGGTGTCATTTCAATACTGATCTGCCCTCACTGTCATTCTGCCATTTTAGGTCTGGGAAATGTGAAAAAAACTGCACACTGTAAGTACTTTTTTATTTTCTTTCATGAAAAGAGGGAAACTCTTTCACATGAAACATCATCTTGCACCTCACATATACACACAGTATGACACACACACACACACACACACAGTTAAAATGTCTCTACTGGGTAATATGAAATTCATTTTCAAAAAAACCAATAATCAAAAACATTTTTTTACTTCTTTGTCTTTTTGTTCCCTCTGATTTTTCTTTTATTACTTCTTAGCGTGTGTGCGAGTGTTAGAGAGGATGAGAAGCGCTCAGCTAAGAGAGATTGATAGCGAGAGTGAAAGAGAGAGGAAGACAGCGAGTTAGAGAGAGAGAGTCATGACTGTATCATTTGGCATCAGAAACCAGACACTGTCTAAATGACCTATTTGTCGACGGATCAAAGCAATTCCCTTCATTACTGACAACTTGTCTGCTTCTTAAGGAGATCTTATCAGTGAGCTTAGCTCCCTTCTGCCAGGCAAAACTGAATCAAATGAGAAATTATCATGCCACCGGGTCTTTGGGGAAAACAGAGAAGAGAAAATGAAGAGAGGGGAATGAATAACACAGAAGCGCCGTTCTACCATCACAGTCACTGGGGTGAAGAGAAATTAATTATCCCTAAAAAATGTATGTTAAAGGAGCTGCTAAAGCATAGATGTGTGACTGGACTTTGAGAACATTATTATATATTTTGTTGATGTGTTGCTATGCATTAAAATGAATTCCATGTTTTGATTAGGTAAGCTACAGAGGGTCCTGACAGGGTAACGTCAATGTGAGACAGGTGGTAGTTGTATATCAGATGCAAAAGTATTAGAGCAGTTTACATATTATTGTTACAATTCTTGAAACACAATCACATTTATAAAGATGGGCATCAGGCTACCGGACACACAGTAGGCTGAAACATTGTTGCAGCAGTGGTTAGGAGAAATAGGAGGACTGATACTACCAAGGACAGTGGACATCCCTGCACACTGGCCGCACACTGTTTACGCAACCGCACACCGAAAAACAGAAAGGTCAGTGCCTCTGACTTGGCACAGGGAAAATTCAGGTTTCAGTGACTGGTGTGACTGTGTGAAGGACATTGGATGAAGCCAAGAAAACAGCTGCTCATACAACAGCAGAAAACTGGTAAATTAAACTCTAAAGAATATAAAATGAAGCTTGGTTATAATATTGATGCATTGTTCTTTAATCAGATAAAACCAAAATGAATTTGCTTCTGTCTGATGGGGCTCAGCATATTTCACATGGACCTGACCGGGACTACTACAGAAACTGTATAAGCGTGACTGTGAGTTCATAAGGACCAGGAGACAGTAGTTTCATATATGCTATGAATGAAAAATCTCATCTGCTCTGTCCACTCTGTTGATACATTCCTGAGGGTGACTTTCTCTCATACACTATCACATCTGTCATGAGCTATAAATTAACCTCCACAAAGTTCGCAGCCACACCCACCCAGTGAGGGGAAGTTTTTTAGAATCACTATGTTCATGCACAGACAGTTTTTTTTTTCATGTATTTTCTGTCCTATTCCAGATCTGATTATGTATCTGTATTTTTAAAAGTTGATGTATATTATTGTACATGTGCTGAAGATGAGCACAACAAACATGGCAGTGGCTGAGCATATATACTCACCTATGGGTTACAAATCAAAGAACTGCAGGTTTTACCACATAGTTCATATTACACATTCACATTACACATACAAATATATTTGCACCCTTCATTTTGTGAGTTGTGTATATTAAAAGTGTACTCTATGTTAAACCCAACACAGACAGAGGACACAGACCTTGTAGAGAAGATTTGTTCATGACAGGTCTTAATGTTGATTAGTCAATGTAAAAACTGTTTGAAATGAATGATACACGTCATATCACACTGAATTGCACTGTGTTGAATCAAATCAAGCTGAATCTTCTTTTGCATTGCACTGGCAGTTGCTGCATATGTATTAGTGTATTTTACAGTCGTGAACAAAATTGTTGGTACCTTTCTGTTAAAGAAAGAAAAACCCACCATTGTCACTGAAATAATGTGAAACTGATAAAAGTAATAATTACTAAAACAATTACTAAAAAAATTACTAATAAAACTTACACATTGCTTTTGAATTGTGGTTCAACAGAAGCATTTCAAAAAACAAACCAATAAAACTGGCCTAGACAAAAATTAGGTACCCCTAGAAAAGATAAAAATATAAAATAATTTGACCATAGGGCAGGGACATTTCAAACTAAAGTGTGTCTTGTAATTATTATCAAGGCATTTTGAAGCAAAATGTACTGACAAGTGTCAGAAAGCTTGGTCTCAGTCTCGGATCGGGGGGTCTTCAACACGATAATGATTTAAAACTTACAGCTAAAAACACCCAAAAATGGCTAAGTACAAAACACCGGATTATTCTGAGGTGACCTTCTATGAGCCCTGAAATAAATCCTATTCAACATCTGTGGAAAGAGCTGAAACATGCAGTTTGGAGAAGGAACCCTTCAAACCTAAGACATCTGGAACTGTTTGCTCACAAGATAAATATAAAATATCTGTAGAAGTGAGCAGAAGTCTCATTCAGAGTTACACAAAAGACATGATTGCAGTGATTGCCTCAAAAGGTTGGACAACAAAATATTAAGTTAAGGGTACCATCATTTTGGACCATGCCAGTTTTATTAATTTGTTTTTTTAATTCTTCTGTTGAACCACAATTCAAAAGCAATGTCTGATTTTCATCAGTTAATTTTTTCAGTAAATTTTTATTTTTTAGTTTTAAGTTATTTCTGTGGGCAATGTGAGTTTTTCTTTAACACAAGGGTACAAATGATACAGGGTCCACATCTGTAAGATATATATCATAATGGCCTCACACCAGATATGGCCAAACCTACTGTACACTAAGCAAACATGCTAACTGGTAAAAGACAACAAACAACAAAATTAAAACAGAAAACAGTTTTGAATGGGAGCCAAACTGGTGTTCACAAACTAAAGCAACAGCCTGAAAACTGGATAGAAATGAACTTAACCCATCATGAAAGAAATGTTGCCACAGATGCTCAGTATAAATATTAAAAATAAATGTTCTGTGTAAATAGCAGCAGCAGATCAAATGTAGATTAATGTTTATTCAACAGCCTCCGGATTTTGGCAAATGTTATTTTCAAATAGCTACTTGATATGAATAAATTTCACAAGGAGTAAGAAAAAGTTAAAAGGAATGAGTATTTTTGTGGTCAAGGTAGGCTATTTGAGCTCACCTACACATTAATACAAGTTATTTTTCCTACACCCCTAATTTCAAAAAAGTCCAAAGGACATTGTTTGAAAATAGAACAGAATTATTGCAAATCCCTTAAAGCTGCATTTTATCCACATTAGAACATGCATCAAATGTTTCAACTGGGAAAATGTACCAAATTAAAAAAAATGTCTGGAAAGGCAAGTGGTCCTCAAAAAGAATGTCTGGAAGATCAATTTGCAACTAATTAGGTTAATTTGCAACAGATCAATAACATGATTAGGTATAAAAAGAGCATTTTAGAGACTCAGAGTTTCTCAGATGTAAAATGGAAAGAGGTTCACCAATCTATGAAAAGCTGCACAGACAAATTATCAGCCAACTTCAGAATAATGTTCCTTAATGCAAAATTGCAAAGACTTTGAATATATCATCATCTACAGTGAATAATATAATCATACATAATATGAGATTCTAAAAATGTGGATAAATCTCTGTGGGCAGCGGACAAGGCCAAAACGCAAAACGCAAAACTGGATGCGTGTGAGGTTTGGGCCCTCAGACGGCACTGCATTAAAAACAGACTTGATTCTATGATGGATGTCACCGCATGGAATCAGGAATACTTCCAAAAATCGCTGTCTAAACATAGTTTTACAAACGGTACAAGTTATACGATATAAATTATATAATATAATAATAAATAAATATAATAATTAATGAAATGTAAAACTCTAGCATACAAAGTTGCATATGAATATTAACCAGAAATGCCACCATCTTCTCCAAAGCTTACTTAAAATTGTCTGTGGCAAAGTGGAAAACTGTCCTCGGAAACAAAGAGCAGAGGGACCTTCCTGTTACTGTATCAGCGCTCAGTTCAAAAGCCTGCATCTCTGAGGCTATGGGAGTGAATTAGTGTCTATGGAATTGGCATCTTGCAAATCTGGAAAGGCACCAGCAATGCTGAAAAATATATCCAGGTTTTAGAGCAGCATAGGTCTTATATATACATATTTCAGCAGGACAATGCTAAAACCACATACTGCATCTACGACAACAGAATGGCTTTGTAGTAGAGGAGTCCTGGTGCTGAACTGGTCTGCCTGCAGTCCCAGCGTTTATAGACAGTTCCAAGACATTTACAGACTGTTGTTAAAATCTATTTCAGAATTTGCACATTATTTTTCTAAAATGAAATATTCTCTCAGTTTAAACATTTTTTTTGTTTTATATGTTCTATTGTTGATAAAATGTGGGGTTATGAGATTTGCAAATCATTGAATTTCTTTTTTATGATTTCTTTTTTTGCACTGCATCCCAACTTTTTTTTAGAATAAAAACAGTTGCTAATATCCTGTATACTGACACTAACATTATTTTTTCTTCTATTCAGGTTTGGTCAGGGTGGGTTAGAAATTTTAGAATTTCTTATTGGCCTGTTTGCCTGGACATATAGTTTTCCAGATATATATCACACCGTCATGTTTATACTAATTACTAGTACTAATTACTAATACTAATGTCTATTAAATGCTACGATTCTACTAGTCCTGGCTGTAAAAATAAATACAATAAGAAAAAATGGTGGTTTTAATCTTGTGATGGACAGTTATTAGAATCAGCTATGAAATGCATAGCAGTTAGGTGAATGCATTACAAAAATCTAGTGCAGTTTCCAAAATTTAGTGATACCCCGGAAAGTTTCAACCACTTCCTTCTTTTATACAGTTTTTAGTTACATACTAGGGTCAAACAGCCTTTTATGAATTCACATCCCACACCTGACATCAGCACACTGTAATGAGTGACATTACCAGCAATTCACAGAGGTGCATTTAGGTTGAAACCACTCACGGAAAAAGGAAAAGACATAAAACACTCCATCCACATATCCTTCAAAAACATACATTATACGGACAACACATTTCAAAGCATGTCAAAGCAAGTCTAGAGAGCATGTCCAAAATAATACACCAACCATTTAGAAAAAAAAAAAATCCACAAGGTCACAGCGCCCATCCTGACCCGCCTCTACTACAACATTAAAACCATTAGGTTGTTTTCATGTTGTGGCAGATCTGTGAATATGTTTCCAGTTATCATTTTGTGGGATCAGTTTGTTTTGTCAGCTTTTGGTCTGTTGCAGCTCATTTTGCTGTTCTTTTGCACTCAGTTCTGTTTTGTTGACATTTTTTATAATATTATTTAGGTGGCTTTATTTAGCTATTTAGAATTTTTTGTTAGCATCTAACATAATTTTAGTTAACGCTACTTAAATTGGTCTGATTAGTCTTGGCATGCTCTGTTTTTGAAGTGTTTCTAACTGAAGCAACAGTGGACTTCAGTGGACTGCATTTCTCAACATTATAACCTTTGCATTTTTTTGCCTCAGTACTTAAGCTTGTTCTTAGTTCATGCAACTACCCATACCACATTAAGAAGGAAAGCGCTAAATGTAGAGGGAAAGGACACAGAGAGGCTTATTGTATGGCCCCAGTATGCACAACTTTGACTATAATTTGCTGTCTTCAGGCATGCTGTCTTTGCCAGTATAGTCATTATGTCAGCAGGTCTGTTCTCCTCACCATTTGCTCTGAAAGTGATGATACTGCAAAAATCAGATGAAAAGATGATTTGGAAACAGAAAACCTTTCATCCATTCATCAATCATGTTCAAAAGCAGGTCATCTCATCGTTAAAACAGTAGTCATGAAATGATTAACACAATTCAGACCTGAACATAATAACTGCTTATACTTTGTACTGTCCCCTATACACTAAAGCTTATGAACTCCTCCCTAATCAGTATACTCTCTGAAAGGTGCATACATGAAGAACATACTTTGTTACCATGCTTAAGAGATATTAAAATAGAGCCATTAAAAACATTATGATTGGCCATTCCCAATGCTGAAACCTTGAAAGTACTGGTATGATTGAATATAATGTGCAGTTTAGTGTGTACAGAGAACAGTAATATTCATATACTTTGCTATAATGATCTTTGTGAATAAGACTAAAAAGCCACCACAGTCTTGTATGTCATTATGTATTATCAACTTCACAATTGCTACGTTTCCCCAAGAAATAACAAAAGCAACAACTTTATTAGAAAAAAAATGTGCCCCAAAAACAGAAATATCAAACACCACTGAGTGCATGCTTTTATTGAAAAAAGTGCAGATGATGGTGTATTAGGGAGCAAGATCAGAGGACAGTGTGACAGGCCAGCTATACTGTGGTCACACATATGATTGTAATGTCCCAAACCTAAAAGCTATGGCTGAAAAAACAGTTCAAATCCAATATAATTTGATATGTACTGCCAGTTTTAGTATGAATAAAAAAAAAAAGCTTACAAATATGCCAAATACACACATGCTTTAATTCTGTATTCTACAGAGAGCGTCATGCACCATTTTGGCTTGTGAATTGTTATTGAAGTCATATTCAGTAAGACAAAAACAGAGGCCACATGTAGTGGATTAACTTCTGAGAGTCTATCAGCACCAGATGAAATTTAAAACCATGATTTGTTAGTAGAGAACAGCAAGAACGTTTATGATTTTCATGATTTACTCCAGTTTGATTTTCCTGATGTACATAATATAGAAGAGATACAGTGTATATGGCAGTCAGCGATTTGGAAGCAAACCGGACACATTACTTTTCATGCTGGAGAATAAACAGACATTTCTTGAAATCACCTTGCATCTTCCAAACAGCTTAATTCATTGTAAACTGCCATCTTATTCTCTGTTGGTACTTCCAAAATCCTTAAACATATTACTACCTGCCTCAAAACAAAAAACATACATGCAGACACACACACAGAAGCCTGCCATGAGCGTGGCAATTAAGTGTATTGCAGCACAGAGTAGGACAGTATAAACAGTCTGTAGCTTGTAGACAACAAAGTCAGAGCAAATGCCTGGAGAGCTGAAAGCCAGGCCTTTGACAGCTTTAAAGCCCAGCACACAGGGATAGCTGCTGCAAACACCAATGTCGAGTAGAACATATGGAGAGATATATTCCTAACAGAGAGATAAGAAATATAGGTGTCAGCCAATGGGTCAGAAACAGACTGGTTAACTCTGAAGAGGTTTTCAGGTTGCGTTACATATCACATACGTACGCCATCTGTCCAATGTACTCTAGTGCACGCACAAAGATAAAAAGACACTTTTGCTGTGAGTCAGCAAAGTGTTGGCATTAAGAGCTTTCCTGTGGCCTTTTAAAAACACAGACTTTTGCAGAGGCTTTGATGTTGAGCATTGTATCTCTTCAAAAAGAAGGGCAGGAGTGATGTTGAGCATCTCAGTGTGAAGTTAGGTTTACAAAAATGCACAAACTTTCATAAAACATAAAGTCTATATCTTGTATTCATTCGTCGGTGAGGGTTGCAAGAAGTGTGCGTGACCTGATGTACCTGTGGCTCTGAGTCTTCAACTACATCAGGCAGGTTAAATCTGAAAACACTGTTTGAGTGTACGAAAATGTTTTGGCTATTAATAATTAACGCTACTTATATCAATACTCATTTAGTATGGTCATTAAGTAACTAGCATAGTTATAATTATGCTAAAAAACTACATGCTAATTGGGTCATTGTAGCAATTCCTACCAAAGTGCAGCCTCACAGAGCTGCTAGTATATAATGTTGTGGTAGACTGTTTTGACAAATATGCACCAGGAGGTTTGCCTTTTCATCTGTCACGCAGCACTTATGTGTTGTACCGTATACGGTCATATGTCGCTGCTGTTTAAAAGCGTAGTTTACCTGTCTGCCCTAAAATACAAAGATACACTTTGAGATTTACAGACATGACAAAGTGGACAGAGGGCAAAAGATGTGTTTTTTAGATTTATCCAGCGTAGCGGTCTCCGTGAGAGTGTGACAGTATGAAATGAAGAGATAGTGTTCTCTATGTGCCTTTGTGTTATTTGAATGAGAGGCAGAAGTGACGAAGGTGAGATTATTAAAAGTCCTTCCCCCACAATAGTGAAAATAAAATGGAGTAATGGAAGTTAAGCAGTGAATGACTTTTCCAATTATTGAAGTGTGAAAGGAGTCTGGTCTTTAATAGTGCAGGCTTATGGCAAATTAGAGGTGTTATTTTACCTGGAGGTAACAATGGAGTGACTTGCCCTTCTCAGACTTTTCTTCCAGGCAGGGAGAATGAAAATAAGGCAGCCATTGTAGAGGCAGACAAAGACTGGCCGCACCCTTTACCTTTGGCTTAGCTGGGTTAGTGTGTGAGGGCTGCCATCTCCACCCCTGACTTTCTTTCATTAGGGGATTGATTAAATTGTGAAATCAAGAGTGTGATGGATGCATGAATGATTCCTCTAGTCACTCCCCTAGGCTCTGACAAGGACAATATCAAGGACCCCCTGTTACTCCCCTTTCCTCTCTCATCCTCTCATCCCCAGGAAACCCAATCTGGATAATTAGAGCAAAGAGTGTTGGAGACTTGTAAGGGAGAGAAAAGCTGAGAGAGAGGGTACCAGCGGCGCAAAATCTGCTGTGACTGCATTTTCCCCAGCCATTTACCCCCACCACCACCACCCGACATACTAACACACACACACTTCTGCACTGTCCACTTTTGTCTGTCTTCCAATTTTCTACCCTCTCCCTTCTTCTTCTTCTCTTTTTCTTCTTTTTCTTCTCTCTTTCTAAATCCATCAGGCAGCAGCGAAGAAATGCAGACTAGAGGGAAGCTGGAGGGAAGGAAAACCAGCAGTGTGAGAGTAAAGGGGATAAATGAAAGTGGCTGTAAATTGACTGCATCAGCACAACACAGAAGTCCTTTTGGCTAGAAACCTGGAGACAGGAAGTGCAGAGAAGATGCCGGCACTTGTTTGATTGGACAAGCGTCTGGCAGGAGGGCTCTGCACTGTGAAAAACAGGCTAGAGCTTTTCCCCCTTGACCAGACATGTGACCCTTCTGGGATCCTTTTCTGCTGGACCATATTTGTCTCTCATTGTCTTTTTCTATCTAGTCAGAGAAAAATCCAGTTACATCATTGTGCTGACATATTTTCAGTGGACACAACCGAAAAGAAAATCATACAGTAAATTCTTTCTATTCTACAGGGACAAACACTTCTGAGGTATCATGAGGTAAACAGATTTCTAAGGACCCAGATGTGAGTGGAAAGGCAAAGGAGGAAAGGTGCTCAGATGGAGGCGGGAGCAGCATGCACATTTGATGTTGACTGGAAACCTGACAAAATGGGCTGCACCCTGCCAAGCCTGCCCCTGCCAAGCACAGTCAGAAACTGAAGAGGGGCTGGACCTTGCCATGCTGCTGCTGGGTGTTTTGAAAAGTTACACATTCACATGTACATGCACAAAAAACCCCCACCAAAAATACACTTGTTCACTGGTGTGCACCCAAACACATGCACACACAAATTCACTGTCACACCGCAGCTTCTAAGTGTGTGTCAGATTGTTTCTCAGGATGTTCTGGCTCTTGCTAACCAAGCGAGGGATTCTGCTTGGCAAACTCCACCTCAGCAAGAGTCCAGCTGTCATCTTGACAAATGAACTTTGGAAGAGTGAGGAAGTGTGTGTATGTTTGCGCAGCCGTTCATGTGTGTCCGTGGATTTGCGTCTGTGCATTTTTGCTGAAGCATAAGCATGTGTATCATAAAATTGACATGCAGATGGCTGGTGTGCTTCTTCGCTTTTTCTAAAAGCAGCTGGCCTGTCATTCTTTGATTGATACCCATCAAAAAATGGATTAGTGCCAGGAGAGGTCGGTTTCTGTGAACCTCCTTCTAGTCCCGGAAGTCATCAGGAAAACAGTGCCAAAAATCTGGAAATACCCCAGCTGCTCCAACCACTTGGCTTGATGCTGAGCAGTCTTTAAAGTGACACTGACTATATACAGGTAGCAACCAGTAAAAATTACACTATATAAAGCAGCATTTTGCACAGCCTCAGATGAACCATAACACTGTCCCCTGTATACTGCGATGCCAGGCACTGTGCAAAGAGCTATGCATCACTCTGATTTTATGAACAACGTGGGATGTTAAAGCTTTTATAGCGCGTTAGAAGGAAATGTTCTTTCTCCTGAAAATGAAGAGCAAATAAAAGTGTGTAAAGCAGCATCAGGGAGTATTGGCCAGAAATACTCATAAGCGAGAAGCAATGAGAAACCTGCAAAGTTAAAGGGCGAGATATAAAATACTGGCAACTTTTTATCTGGTGCTAAACTGTTTATCTTAGGAGGTGTTTCATCTTGAGATGCTTTAAAGCATTTCATTGCACAGTGAGGAATTTTATTACACATGCATACACACAGTGATGATGTATGCTTGCTTGTAGCAGATCGTCTAGTGTATCTATCTGAGCTTCTGCATGAATGTGTGTGTGTGTGTGTGTGTGGTTAGAGGATTTTACCCACATACAAAAACGCGATCACCCCATGACAGTATCCATTATAGTTGCATGAAAAGATTCTGACTGAGGCCTTTCATTGTAAATGACAAAGTAAATAGGATCCGATTATTCTGGTGCAGGCCTCAATTTTGATTTCCCTCACATTTTACCTCCAGTGAAGAAAGAACCAAAGATGGGAAAATGGAAAAATACAAGCACATTAAGTGAAATTAGAATTTTACATCACATGACTTGCATCCCAAAGCGCTTCAATTGAATTCAATCTCATGCCTAAGGACTTTCCCCCATCACAATTACTCTTTTCTTGCATTCCGTCTAAATGCTTTTGCTTTGTGTTGAATCACATTTTATTATGTTAGACTTGTTTCTCAGGCACAAATGCTACCGAGCAGAGGTGAGGTGGGAGGAAAGTATTACATGATGGGCCGACCACAATGTCTTTCTGTCTGCTTGATCTGCTTGTCTGCCTTCATGATTTCCTATGTATCTACCTTTCAGCTCTACTGTCATTTTGTTTGACTGCTAACCTGTCTGTCAACCTGTCCTTTCTATTTGACCGACCTTATCTCGTATCACCACCAATCCCTGCCGCCCTCACCCTTTCCATGTCATCACTCCTCCCCATCTCCCTGAGTCTCCTTCTGAACATCTTTCTTCCAATTTCACTGCACATTATTTTTTCATGTCTTGAGAGGGACAAAAATTCTTGGCTCTCCTTCATCCTACTGATCCACAGGGTCGCTAAAGCCAACCTCCAGGGGCCCAGACAGAGGCTGTTTGTTAAGCTGTTATTTATCTCCTTCATAAAGTCCTCCTCATCTCCTATTAAAGAGCCCAGAACTGTTGCCCTTGACTCACACATAACTCTTGTGTCTTTTGGTGAGATGATTTACTGTTTAATTTAACACCAACTGAGCCCAAGAGGGAGCCCGCCTGGTGCTGCCTGATGTCATATCAGAGAGGAATGTGTTGGGAGGGATTTGCACATGTGTGTGTTTCTTTCTGTGTGTGTATGAGTGAGTGGGTGGATGGGGCAGGTTTTTTGTTGTTTGTTTTGTTACTGTAAATCCTTAGTAGTAGAAGCTCTGGGCCTGGTTGTGCACAACAAGGTCACGGCTGAAAAATCTTTCTCCAGAAAAATAAACTAGCTGAGAATGCCTGATGAACATGTTTACCGGGACTTCACGCCACTAATTTCAAAATAATGAGATATTAAACAGTGAAAATTGCATTTCAGTCTTATTTCCCTGAACACAAGAGGAAACTAAGGCCAAATATTTGAACATAGTAACAATTTGTTTTTCTCATCAATACAGGAAATCTCCATTTCCTGGGGCTGATAAATATAATTACGTCGATCTCACTAATTTCATTAGAGGAAAGGAAATTAAATTCATAAGACATTGTTACATCTAAAGACAAGACAATTTCATATGGAAATAGTGGCTCATTGAGGAGAAACAATAATCAGAACCAAGCATATATAAGTGGATCAAAGAATCCACACAGATATTCCCTTCCTATTTCAATATTTGCTCTCAACCACCTCCATGTATGAATGTTCATCGAGGCGCTCAACTCTCCTCTAAAATACCCAGATCTCCGGTGACGGCCAGATTGCTTTTATGGTCAAATGCATTATTATTGATGCGATCATTGATGTCAAAAATGTCTTCTGTAAAAATAGATGAATAGCTGTATGTCTAAATACTTATATTTTACATTGCTGTTCCAAGGTTGCCATAACTGTGCATGAATAAAACAGTTATTATCTGAAATGATTAGCTATGAGATAAAGCAAAGTGGTGCTTTAAACTAAATTCTAATGAATTTCCTTATTAGCAATGACCAAGAACCACAGTTGAGGCTGATGGGAATGTCAATAGTTTGGCAGACGTTTAATCATAAACCAAAGAACTAAATAAATTAATTTTGACCTGGTGATGGCACTAGTGGGAGAGTTTGGGAAGCAGATACCTCGAGGAAATGAAATCAAACAAAAGAGCAAGAGCTTAAAACTAGTCAAGATATGTTACTGAGTAAAAAAGAGCAAATGAAATGCTGACATGATTGTTTGCACTCTTCCCCCAGGGTGAATCAAGGTCTCTGCCTTGTTTCCCTGCTTTTTCATACTTTACAGGAGGTCCATCCATATCTGAAAGAAGTTCTTTGTCTTTTCTTCCCTGACTTGAAAGAACTCAAGTACTGTGTGCGTGTGAGTGTGTGTGGTGAGCATATGTGTGTGGAATTTGTATGCCTGCCAGGAAAAAAAACCTTAGCTGTGCACAAGAACACTGAAATAATACAAGACAAAACATAGCCTCTGACAAAATATGCTTGAATACATATACAGGGTGAGAATTCTTTATAGTTCATGTGCTTGACAGACTTAGTGCAGCCACACATCTGAGTGTTTTCGCAGTCGGAGAGCTATGTGCAGTTCGACATTCATAAAGTGTTCCATATGGGCAGTAATATGGTTTCTTAGTGACCAAGCTCTGGATCGGACTGTGATCCTTAAATACTCGCATCTCTGTGTTTCTCCATCCTGTGGTTTCTCTGGTGGACTATGTTAAATAACAAAACACGATGGAGTCCTGTTTTCTGGCCTAGCTTTCGCTTCTCTTTGTTCAGGGATAAAGCAGCAATGCAACCAAACAAACCTCAAACAATGAGCATATACAAAGGCAGCAACGCGGCACATGCGCTTTACCAAACCTTTGTTTGCTGCCTGTGTACGACAAGTAATTTCACTCTGTGTCTGCGTATGCACGCCTATGTTTGTTTGTGATTGGTTGTGTGTGTGTCTGTGAGCGTATGTCTCAGCAGGAGGGAGTGGAAAAGGATGAAGGCGGCAGACTGAAGCGGTGCTGGTGTTGGCCGGGTGGTGGGGTGGCAGATGCCAGAAGGCTTCATTAGACTTGAGGGAAGAGGCCGTGAACAGCAGTTCTCCGGGAAGTCTATCAGACCTAAACACAAACACAGACATGCCTCTAATCCCAGTCTAGCCCTACATTCCCTCTTTTAGCCCTTTCTTTCCTTTCTTCCTTCTTTCTCAGTCACACCCACCCATCGTTGTCCCCCTTCAAATTCTCCAATGCAATCAGCTCCAGCTCACTTGTACAGTATGCTGCGTTTTGTTCCCCCTTCCAAATTCCGTTTTCTTTTTTTTTTGTCCTCCTTTCTGGTGTTTTTGTTGCTGCCGTGTCTGTCAGTGGAGCGGAGCAGTCATTAATCAGTGGTAAATGTACGCTGAGGAGATAGCAGACTCCTCAGGGGGGGACTTCTCTCATTCTGTTCGAAAAACGCTTTTCGCAATGTGCTCCACGGAGAGAGATGTAGAAACTGGAGCGCAGGTGCTGCAGAGAGTACAATAAACATAACCAGATGCACTGCAACACACACCAGATCACATACGAATGCTTGCGTTTTGTGCACTGTTTAACAGGAAGGCTCCAAAGTTACTATGAGGAAATAAATGACTACAACAAATTATTGATACAAATGACTTGTGGATAAAAGCGCAGGATATCAAATGAAACTCTCTTCATATCAGTCAAATAGAGGCTATAGACAAGTATTGATTTTTTTGGCTTTGTGCTCTCCCTGCTGGTGTTTTTCTCTATGGCGTGCCTGTCAATATAATTTTCTGTGATTATGGAAGGATGCAGCCACACTTTATCGGAATATCTAGCTTCTCTGTCTCAAGGACAGCCAGCAGACAGAAATATTTTCTATCAAAGAAATATTATGCAATAAAACAACAGTTTAGATGAAATTGCAGTCATTCTCACATTCTTTATTCCAACTCTCAAAATAAATATCTTCTCTCTCAAAATAATATCTCTGTTAGACAAACACTAAAGTATTACCCAGAGCAGAGGAGTTTAAAGGACTGAATCAACAACGGGTTATGGAGGAGAAAGGCTGAAAAGAGGATGAAGACAAAAATGATGCAATAGGTGAACAATAAGAAGAAGATGGTGAGTGAAAGAAGCTGATGTTGTGAGAAATGCTTGGAATGAATATCTGTGTCATTTGATAGTCAGTCCCACATAAGGGAAAAGCTAAGGAGAAAAGTCAGATGTCGTGCTTTTAAGTGTTAAATACATAATTGACAGTTTAAGAAATACACTTTTTCACTTCCTTGTCAAGATTAAGAAAAAGTGATTAATATTAGTTACATTGCTGCTCATTAAATATCAAGGTGCAGCCAGGAGATGTGTAGTCTAACACAGTGTAAACAAACTACAAGATCCTCTTAAGCTCACTAATTAACATGCTTTAGTTTAGAGGTGCTTGCATGTATCCTATAGTTAACCCCCCACCCTCCCGTTTTAAGTCTTTGTGCAAAGCTAGGCTAGTCGTTAGTCTTGGCTGAAGCTTGCCATAAGACTGTTTATAAGCAGATTTCCCAAATGTCAAATGTATTGTTTTTAAATGTTAAACTGTAAATAGTCACATACAGTGAATTAAATTAATGGTACCCTGACCTCACCACCCTGAGACTGACCTTTAATATATTTCTCGGAAGTGTGTTTGACTAGAAGAACGATTTTTATTTTACTAGACAAGCATTTATTCATACTCACCCTTGGTCAGTGGCTAAATTGTTGTTTCTTCTGGATTTTGTTCACTTTTCTAGTGGCCGTTGTTCTAATGGGGGGTTAAGGAAGTTGGGTGGTGAAGGTGGGGATGGTTATGTTGAGTCTTTATTTACCCAAGCAAGAGAAATCGATGCCTCCCTGCTGTAGGAGAAGTGTGTGGATCAATGGAAGGTTTCAAAAAGGCTTTGTGAAAAATCAATGTCCCTTACATGCTATTGATGGCTGTTTGGCTGCTGAACACAGAGAAAGATAAAGAACACCTGTTTATTGTGAAAAATGACTCTCCCACTCTTTGTTTTAGTCTTTCTGGATCTCTTCCTGCCTTTGTTCTCTCTACAGCAGCCTTGCATTTTCATTTCTTGTCCATTGGATTCTTTGCTACACTTTCATTTTTATTCTTTATTAAAAGTTATGCACTACTTTTACCCATTTCATTTAAGGGAGCACAACATTGCTCTAACCAGTGTTGCTAACACCAGCCTACATTCACTACTAAAAGCTGAAGGAGCTTACAGTAATGTTAAGCCAGTGAGTTCCACCATGCACACTGCACCTTGATGTACAGGGGAAAAGTCTGAAGTGCTGGAGCAATTATTTCAGCGCTGCTATTAATAAAAAGCAGTCAATAACATCTCACAGAGCTCTGACACCACCTTGGCTTAAAAGAGCGATGGGAGTACAGTTCTGCCAAGACTTTACAGAAGCAGTCACCATTTCCCTTGAGCCATGTCAGGCTGCAAGCTCAGGGGCCAGTCAGTAGGGTCTCCATCCTGACACCTGCCCGGTCCTGTGCTGGTCTGATCAAAGCGATAGTGCTGCAGACTTGTGGAGATGCAGGTGAGGGCTGCTGTCACCCCGCATGTCCAACTGATGGCAACTTGGTCAGGGCAGAGAGAAAAGCGGTGGGATGGTGGGGAAGGCCGCTGCCGGCATGTCACTCAGTACTGCGCTGCATGACAGAACAGCCCATTAGGAAAGGGACCGACTTCACAGGCCATTAAGGGAGGCATCACACAGCCACAGTGCACTGAGCACAGGGCACCGGGTAATAGCGCAGTTGGAATCAGACAGATGAGAGACAGAAAGACTGTGGGATCTGTTTTGCAAACATGTCTAACATACAAAATTAAATTCTGATTAATACATGAAGCGTCAGACAAAAAAAAAAATCTGTGTTTGTGGTGACACTGGATTTTTGTTGTTTTGAGTGAGCGAATTAAAACAGATGCACGTCATCTTCAATTCTTAACAGAGGACCAAAGAGGTTATAAAAGTGGACTAAAGACATAAACAATGAGTATGGCAAAATCACTCCCATGTCATCCAGCCCCCGGAGCTGTCTCCTTGTTAAAATCTCTAGCTCTTACTATGGCCCTTCTTGCCCTGCAGTCATCATTAAAGAGAAAGACGGGAGCCTGAGAGCCCAACAGAGGCATCAACACGCATCACTTCTCTGCTCTGAACGCTCCACTCACAGCAATCCACCAGCCCCTGACGGACCTATTTACTCCACAAAGTGGATTGTGTTTGGCTGCACACTAGACTTCCAAATGCTCCTTTGATACCCTCTGTCTTTCTCCCTGCCCCATCCCCTCTGTTTTTCCCTGGTTCTGACCAGCTTAGAACTGTCTGGCCAGTTTATGGCTGGTGTAGCACTGCTGAAGAGCTCAGTGGGCTCAGATCAGACTGCTACACAGTGCCAGGTTGATGGGACACACTCCAGCTGCAGAAGCAATCCAACTCCAAAACAAAGCCTTACAAACTCTCCCTTCTTTGACTTGATGGTTTTGTTTCACTATAAAAAGAGAATAAAAAAAAGTTTCCTTCAAGCAACTCTCCAGGCTTTTCCCTCAGGATTGGATCAAACCCAGTTGAAAAATAAAGAACAGAAACAAAAGAAAAAAAATGCTTCTTTTGCACAATTTAAAACCCAAAAGAGATAAAGTGCGAGAGTTTTGTAAATAACGTGAAAAAGAAGCTGATGGCTAGATATCCCAGATAAAGAGAGAAGGAAAGCGGGAGCAGGGAATGAAGCTACGATCTCCTGAAATGATGTTTTTTGATGAATTACAGCATGTACCATAAGCTTACAGTCTTACAGCTTTGCAGTGAGAGAGAAACACTGCACATTCTGTTGTGACAGAATCTGTGAATTTTAAGCACTCTGCAGCTCAAGCTTTAGCACAACACATTTACACAGACGTTTATTTATTCATGTTGTTTTGTTCCCTCCGACAGGCTTATATAGGCTCGACCTCCAACCTTCACCATGTTGTGTTTGTATTTTGTACAGAAATTAAATTTGCAGTGATGGGAGTCAGTTGGTTTTACAACATCACAATCTTGAATGCTAAATGAGAACAGGTTCATTGAATGCTGATTAGGCTTCGGCAGCTGAGATGTTTCTACTTGCATTTCCCTTCAGTCAGGTCTTCAGGCTTGGATGCACACAGGGACACACATGCAGGATTGATGTGGTCAGGTCATTTGTCATGTTGTTATGTGATGTATTTAAGTTTTATGTCCTTACTGGGGTATAGGGGATGAACCCCTGTCATGCTCTTTTGGGCCTGAGAATAGCAATTTTTCATACATTCTCCTTATATTTCACAAGAGACCCAGGGTTATTGCTTCAGTAAAGACTCTGTGACAAATTGTATTGCTATAAAAGCACTATAAAAAATATGATTGAACTTCGGTCAACCTTTCTGAAATGACCTGCTAAAGAAAAGAAAGGATTCATAAAGGAGCATAAATAATCATTCTTTTCAGTGTGAACCCAGAGAGTTTAGCTGCTTAGCTGTTTTGAAGCCTGCTCTGTGTCTGAAGGGAAAACTTCTCAGGGCCAATCAGGGCTGTTTAAATACCTTAAGATTTTGTGGCTATAATTACATCAGGGGAACACAACATAATCATCAGTGAGGTTGTAGAGAACAAACCAGTTATGCTAATGTATTTCTGTTCTTTATCATTGTCTATCACACGCCCCCAATCAGTGTTAGCCGTGAAGTGCCCTTGAGAAATCCCAGCTGTAAATTCAGAACAAATCAGTGATGCAGCCCATCAAATCTGTCACTTACGCTGACGAGCATCTGAGGGAAAGGTCCACGAGAATTTTCTGCCACGTTGATCGGCGGGATCACCCAGTCCCTCTTCTGCCTCCGTAGACCCTTGGAGCTGTTCAGACCAGACCCCGAGAACATGATGACAGGAGGTGGAGCTGGGGATGCCTGCTTCCTCTCTTTTGTCTCAGTGACCTCTTCCTTTGTGACCTTGAAAACAACACATGGCTTTATTTAGGAGGTTGTATGTGCTGCTAACAACAAGCCCTGTGGTGCCCACGGGGCTATAACAGAGTTCAATCCCAGGATTAAAAAAACCTTTGTGAAATTACATAGCAGCATTATCATTTTAGATTTATTTAGTGATGAACTGTTTTGTTTTAAAACCAGAGTGACCCACTGAAATCCTGAAACAGTAAACACTTTACCGTAAATTGTTTTTCGGGGTCATTTATGAACGATGACCTTATTTTTCCATTTGAATTATGTGTGCTGACAGGTTTTGATCTGGAGCAGGTTAACTATCACTATAATTTAGCTGAATAATCTACAGTGTAGCAATTCAAACTGAGTGAGATTTCGTACCAGAAAATCTGAGCTAAAGTTAACTGGATAACCCGCTGAGCTTGCTTTGTGGTCCAGACTTCACATCTCTCCAGTCACAAAGCAGAATTTCACATCTCAACAGGAATGATATGTTAATTACCTAAAACAGCTATATTTAAAATATTTGTGAACTGTGGTTTAAGTATTATTCAGCTGGGCTACCGAGTGGCTGTCAAGTAGTCTGGTTTTTAAAATGCAACAGCAAAGCTGATCTCCCCTGCTATGACTGCTGGCTATATCTGATCCTACTATCAACCTGTACCACACACTAAATCCATTAAATCCAGATAAATGCTGTAACCCACACTCACTCACTATCCTCTTCTTGTGTCCAAATACAATTGGTTGTACCTTAAAATAAAGGTTCCGATGACTAATGTGATTTAACTCTGAATAATCACATTTTAAAGTTAATCTTACACCAAAATAGTTCTTGATAATTGGTAATTCACAGAACTGATATATCAGTGAAACTGGTGTCTGTCTTGTTTTCTGCTGTGTGGTTTCTGTGATTTCAGTGATCAGTAAGTGCTTTGGCAACAAAGTGTAAACATCTTAGCTGTTGTCAGCTCAGATGGTAATGGCAAAACCAAAAGCATGGATTTACCTAGATACTCTGATTCTAGGTAAATGTGTGCTAACAATAACTGTAGTGAGGAGCGTATGTCAGGTCGGACTCCACATGGCAGCCTGTGCGGTCTTCCTCTTCCTTCACACTTTGGTACTGTAGCACACATGCATGTATGTATTATTTGTAAGCTGCAGTCTTGTCACTACAGCTAAATGGAGTGCATGATGTTGCTATAGGAACAAAGTGCATAATACAGGTCCTGTATGTGAATTTGAAACACCTAATGGATCCACTCACACAAATTCATTCATTCATTCACTAACTCACGTTATTACCCATTTGCTAACTCCCTCACTCACTCACTCACTCACTCTAGGACTTAAAAACTAGTACAAATGAAACCAGAACAAGGATGAATGATATGTGTCCTTGCTGTAATGCTGGTCAAACATACACCACAGTACTTTGGAGCTCTGACACTGTTTAGTATACCACCACAGTAACATCTGGCAGACAAAACGTTATGTTGAACCATTATGACTGTGTTATACAGGAGAACCTACTGGAATCTTCAAATGGCTGAATCCTTGTGTTGTGTGTATGCCATGTGTGCTGCATGATGGACGCTTGGTATACCAAGCATCACTGTAGCTGTTTAATAACTAAACATATAAGATATTTAATCACTCGCTCGCTCTCATAAAGTCAGATGATAAAATTCTCATAAAAGCATGTTATGTTATGAGTAAAACAACAATTAAAACAAACAATTAAATAAAAATGAAGCAAAAATAAACAATTATAAACATAACAAGATGTTGTGACAGTATAATAATTAATTAATATGTATAGTAACTTCAGTAATTATTATGCAAAACAGTGCTGAATAGATGGTTTTCACAGTGTTATTAATGCATGCTAATTAGCATCGGGAAAAGGCATGTCATTTATGTTATTTACCATATTATTCATGACACTGCAATTTAAAAAAGAAATTAAAGTTACAAAATATAAACTAAGCATAAATAATAAGCATCAAGTTGTAAAATACATTTGCCCCTTTGCACATAGACATGCATGATGATAAGTATACAGTATGTGCATATATACACTTGTATATA
>OMLM01002403.1:95176-112679 GCA_900302695.1 Helostoma temminkii | reverse complement strand
TTCAATTACACAGTCGTGATAGTTAACACAGCTGTAGTTCATCAACATGATAAGAAGTCATACTGCATGGAAACCATTAACAATTATTCAGAAGTGCACTCTACTCAACTGAGAAGGAGAATCAAGTTTACCATAAGAGAATGTATAATGTATACTGTTACTGTTATTACATAACTAGTAAACTGACCAATATATATATATATATATATATATATATATATATATATATATATATATACATATACATATATCAGTAGATTAGCAGCTCTATATTGGCACAGGAGAAGTGCGCATATTCTTTTGGGCAAAATCACACAAAGTGAGAAAGCAAAACAAACACTTTCATGAGTCCACAGAGAGATCATAGACAAATGGCTGGGTGGTTAGCCTGGCACAGATTTATTACATACTTGCCAATGCTAAGTCTGTAAACCTGCAACAAACTTTCCAAATTAGGTATTTGAAAAAATAAAATCATGTAAAGTACAAAAAACTAATGTAGTCATTCACAAAGATGACAGAGGGTGGGGAATTGCAAAGGATTGGCACTGACATATTGGCACTGGAGTCTGTGCAAACAGTTGGCAGCAGCGTGCCTGCACTGTACAAACACATCTAATTGCATATTGGATAAAGAAAAATCCTATATGCAACATAAACAAGTTTCATACAGAGGGATGTAGAGGCAGAAATAACACACACGAAAACTTCACACACGTTCTTGTTGTGTGTCTACAACCATTCAAGTGCTTATAATTGAATAGTTTACAAAGAAAACTAATAAAAAGTGAAAATGAATGATTCCAGATATTACAGAAACTGCAGGAACAAGAACGGTAAACTATGTTGTGAGCATCCAATAAAAGAGTTTAATTAAAGCAAACAAGCATAGAGATAGAAAATATTTCATTTATAAACACTACGGTAGCAACACACCGAGATAAATGGCAATGGCCGTTCTTGTAGAGCCAGCATTTCATCAGCAGCCCGTCTACTGTCACCATGTTCCATCTGATCTAATGTAATTTAATAAAGGGGACAGATAAAGTTAGAATGGCCTTCCATTGTACTGAGTTATTATAGAGCAACAGTCTGACAAGCTGACTGGGCGCGTGTAACTTTTAAACTAAATATACTTTTGTTTGACAAAGTGAACCTTTACAACTTCATACAAGTTTTCAAAACGCCAGCACATCGACTAAAAGGTGGATTTTATTTCATCATAACACATAATTTTAACTCTAAATAGAGCTGCAAATGGGAAGGTGTTCCCAAAGGCTGACCCTGATTTGTCTCTAAAATGTCAGAGGGTCTTGTTTGTGGGCATGTAGTGATGTCTTGAAACCACATTCATATTTGATGGAGAGTAATAAAATATGAATGTGAGAAAGCAAGAGTATTACATCCTCGAAAGCTGGGAAACCAAAAAAAGTCCATCACCTATATTTAACCTGACAGCTTAAGCAAGAAAACTGGGGATGTTGGGGAAATTGAGGTCTTCCCCCTGTTTGTTACCAAGCCAGCTCCACTGGACATTAAAGCGCTCAATAGCACTGAAACAAGAGTTGTTTAGTGTGGATCAAATAAATCTCATTGACTTGAGTTTGGGCAAGACACTGTACTACGAGAACACAAAGAAGAAAGGTTGGCCAGCTGCAAAGTTATCCCACATTTGGCAGAATGTTAGGATTTGTTACCTCTTGTAACTTGTTACCTCTGCTTCAAATTGGTGTTTCTCTCAGCAGCTCTTAATATACAAACATACCAGCTAGTTCTTCTGACCTTCCATGACCGATTGTAATTTTATTACATAAACCCTTAAACTGAAATGAGATATTGACATTTAAAACCACAAACAGTGCAATTAAAAGCTCACACACCTTGATTTCTTTTACTTGTAACACTGCTGTACTTTTACTACCACTGTGTGAATTAACACAGAGACATGTGGAGCATTATTTATGTAAGAAAGCTTTGGGAAAGAGGTCACTTCACAAAACAGCTCCTGCAAAGGGCTGAAATTGAAACTCTATAGGCATATGTAAACATATGCACATGCAGACCCAGAAGGCACAGCTGTTTACCCTACTCTCAGTGTGAATTTGCATGATTAGGCTGACTAAACTGAGACAGCAAAAAGCCACCCTGTTGCTTGAGTCCTCCGAGCATCTGACACTGTTCGTTCTGTTTCAGCGTGCGCTCAAATCTTGATTACGAAGTTTGTAGGTTTACTCTCAATAAACTTCCACAAGACACATGACCCCCAGATTTCATTTCATTTGATATTTACCTCAAAAACAGATATGATCTGCCCTCGCCAGCGTATTTGAGCTTCTGTGTATTCGTGGTTGTGACTCTCAATATCACATACACTATGAGAATATTACTTTTCTCTCCGGAGAATCTCCTCCTGGTACTGTTCTCCATTACCAGACTGTCAGTACCTCACAGAAGGCAGAGTGCTGCTTTTAAGGGCGAATGAGAGTAGCTCATGTGACCCACTGACAATGCAGATAATGGATTCTTTCTAATCCCATGCTGTCTCCATGTGTGCCCAGTGCACCTGCAGCACCAGTGCTATTTAAAAATAAATACACCACCACTTCCTTTCACTGTGCAAGTTCAAAATAAGAGCCTGTAATCTCACAGTAGTGAGTGTAGTAAGTGTCCATCTTGTGTGATTATGTTATGTCTCACACACACACAAACTAAAAACACCAATTCTAAGCAACTTCCTTAATTGACATTAATCAATGATTTGTTTGTAATTCAGCAAATTCTGATAAAAGTCTCTAATCACTGATGTGACCTATCTTCATTGCATCCATCTGTTGCCATTCAACAACAATCAAGACAAAATTCAGGGTCCAAAATGACGATATCCTAAGTTACAGTATCTACATGACAGACTGACCTACACAGTTGTTGTTGTTTAAGGTAAAATGTGCACATACTGCAGGGGGTGTCGCTTATAGAGGTCACCAAATTAGTTTTCATGTTTGGAGCTCGTTTAATTAGAGCAGAGCTTGTTCGGAACATTAGAACCAGAGATTCAGTGGCATTCTCAGCCGTCTGACACAAAAGTTGGGTTTCCCTTTCTCTTTGTCCTTCATTTTGACAGACGCTCTTAAAAATTCTGTCATAATGTAATATGAGCCATCATTTTAATTTTAGTTCTTTTAATGAAATCACGACATATTTAACACTACAATGTGTAATTTAAATTAACACAAGCATGGCACTTGCAATCAATCTATTCTGCTTTGACCAGCCCTCAGTCCCCCTACTGCACTGTGCTCTTCTACCGTATGCTACGCTACATCACACTCAGCACACCACTTCAGGAATCAGACATCAAATTACAATAAATAAGAAGTTATAAAATGTACTAATGAAGAGGAAACTGCTGAAGTGATTCTAATGATAGAAGGAAAAGCTTTACTCAAAAACTTTTAAAAGCAAATATCTCTGTACCACTCCCAGACTAATAAGATACATAATGACACGTATATCTACCAAAAATATTCAAAAATGTTACATAAAGTATCTTTATTTACATCTAATTTTCACCTTCAAATTTCAAACTTCACTATTCATTTCAGTTTACAGAGAGAAAAGATGAAAGAGACACAGAATGGGCAGGCGTTTTCTGCGGCCATTCTTGCAAGAACTTCTTTTACCAAGAGGAAATCCCACAGCATGAGCTCCTTCTGCACCTGTGGCACAGTTGCACCCCTCTGTGACCCGTAGAAGGGGGAGAGTAATCAAGTGAGAGACCACATGTGTGTGCCTCAGTATACAGATCATATGTGTGTGTGTGTGTGTGTGTAGGCATGCTATGCCCTTGTGTTCTACAACCACCATTTTGGTCAGTTCTCACAATAATTTTATGAATAACATATTGATTGTTATGATAATTGTGGGTGAGCATGAGAATATATTGTGTTGTCTGTAGCAATTCTATAGCTCTAGCATTATAGAGCTGTAAATATATCGTCAATATACTTCATGAGCTTATTTAAATACAGAATTTTAAATGCCCACGAGTCAAACCGAAAAAGCGATGAGATTCTGAACAACTTGAAAATGCAAAAGCAAGACGTTTCCCACAGACACAGATGAATTCACACACACTGCAGTCCCTCTCACATAGCTGACCCTCTGTTTGTCTCCCAGGGAGAAAAACTGAGAAAGAAGAGAATGTTCTTTTTCACTTGGAAAACAATCTGTCCTAATCTGCTGAGAGATACTTCTCACCATCCCTCTATTCATTTATTCCCATCCCTTGTTCCAATCAGCAGACCTCACTTGGATGCACATGCACACACACACCCATATGCACACTTCCGGATACTTAGACAGAGATACCCTTTCATCTATCTCTCTGAGCTCCTGGGGGTAGGTAGATGTGTGTGTGTGTGTGCTCATGTGTCCCACTGTGAATGTTTTCACTGTGTCACCAAACAGGAAGGAGGAAGTTCCCTCCAGCAGCCTTTATATCATGTCTTCATGCAAAAAATGGCACCATGGAAAGACTCACACAATGAAGAAAGAGAGAGATGGAAGCAATCTGTACCAGCTTTTTCCATAAAAACAAACCCACTGCCAACAAGCCATTTTAGTGACACTAAGAACAAAGTAGAGATTTATTTCAAGGGCAAAATGGAGCATAGACCTACTTCATTCCCACAAGATCAGACACCCATTCCACTGAGACTCAATCCCAGGACAACAGACTAAATATTACTTCCCTGGGGGAGAAAAGGAACACTATCTGGATTATTCACAAACTACAGCATATTATGGCAGCATCACACTGCAATAGGGGAAGTATTATGACCTGCTGAAGTGTCCTTGATTAAATTTCCAACCTAATGCTGTCTCGTTCTATGGTTGGCTCAACAAAGTCTGGAGAAAAAGAAATTCCTCCACAAGGAATAGTTTTTGTTTTATATTTGTAAATGGAAAGTTCTATCACTTAATACAGTTTAGCACACCAGGGGGCTGTCTTGTACACATTCAGTAGGCATGGGAAGATCAATCCATTTGTATCGATACAGGGACACACATGTGCGAGATGTGAGTGCATCGGCTGTGCTACCATGAATTGATGCAAAGAAAATGAGATTCATCTGATATCACATATCTATATCGATACAGTCCAATACATTTAATTATTAGAGGTTTATGCATTCATTTAGAAATGTAATCGAGCCAGTAACGTGGTGTTTTGATGGTTTTATTCCTTCCTAGTTGGACCAACATTAATGTGTGCAATGGATGTATACCATTTATGTGTACTGAAGTTGGGCACAAAGACCAGCGCGGGAGCTGACCGCAGGTGTGCGCAACTTTGGACTAAAAAGGTATCACTATCACACAGTACATTCTGCGACCCCCAAGAGTGGTGAACAAAGTACAGCACATAGTTTTTTAATACTGCAATCCATTTTTTATTAATATTGAGTATTTAAATTAATTCTGAGTCTGTTGCAATAAAAGTTTACCATACTGTAAACAGACAGAAAACAGAACAAGACCAGCTTGTGAAAGATCTTAATTCGTATGAATATGAAACAATCAGACGCATTAAACTGCATAGCATCAATCCTTTTCATACGTTCACATTATATTGATTGGAACTGCAGTAAATAAGATTATGTTGAATCGCATCGTGGTTGGGGTGTGAATCATATCACATCGTTAGTTCCTGCACATGTATCTTTAATTTATTTAGTGGCTGTATTGAGATATAAATCGGATCAGCCTCACACCAGAGATGCTCAACCCTACCATACAGTAATTTTAAGATTTCATTTTTCGGGGTTGTATGAGTTATGAATGTGAGCACTACACACTGTGGTTAGGAAGATCTAAACACATACAAAAATTTCCCTGAGTTGGTAGAGATGTAAAACACAAACATCTGTCTTTTTAACACATAAATGAGTTAAAATCAAAGGTACATGAACACAAGTGCATACACAGATTTACACAAACACACACACACAGAGCTCGTTTCTCACTATCAATGTCCAAAATACCACAAAACTGTCTCAATGCCACGCACATCCACAGCAATACCATCTCCCTGTGGCCAGCTGCTATGGATTACTGAGCTCTTCCCAGCTCAAATAACCAGCCAATCAATGAGCTCTGTTCAATTAGCCAAGCCACAGCACCTGTGCTGTAAGATGTGTACGTGTGAGGCTGTCTGAGTGTGTGTCTAAAGCAGAGTGATGGGATGTGGGCTTCTGTGTCTATGTCCCACCTGATTCTTTCATTAGTCCCATATCTGGGTGGCCTCTGCACAGACACACACAAACCTTAAGACAGCTTACTGGATCTCTAGCACAGTCACTACTACACACACACATATTGTACACTTCACTCTCACACACACAATCCCACAGAAACTCCAACATATACACAAATAGGGAAGTACATTTTTTCAAACACAAATCCATTTGCGCACACACTTGAATTTGCAACAGCAGAAGAAACATGCTGGTTATATAAAAAGTCAATTGGCCCAAAAACCCAAGAACAATTAGTTGTGTAAAAGGTAAAAGCCTGACCCAAATCAGGCCTAGAACTGATCTGTGCTGCCAAAAACTGAGCCATTTATAAAGCGTGAGTTTGGCACCTCTTCTGTTGAGATGCTGGTGTATTTGCAACCTTGTAATAGTGACTAAAACAGCTGCTGTTGTTCAGTTTGACTAGAAGCTAATGGTTATTTATCATGCAGAGATCAAACCAAAGGTGGGTTGACGTGGCAATGAACAGCTAAAAAAGCTAAGACAGCCTGACCAGCCATTAGCAAGGATTGTTGATGTAAGACTGTGCTGCATCAGCACTGCCAGATATTAAAGAAAAATAAAAGGAAGCAGAAGCCTATCCTGCACCATCACCATTTAAGGGAAATTATTAACATCAACCATGTGATGATTTTAGCTAAGTGCTATTAAGGCAATTTTAGTGATTGCTGGTGTCTGTAATTGAGGTTTTCCTGAATCCAAACCCAAAATGTGTATTAATCCTGCAAGATAGAAAGCTCTTAGAAGCCAACAGTGACAAGATGGGTTGCAGATGTGAATGTGATCATTAATGAACTACAGATTTCATCATCCATTAAAACGCCTACATGAATGCAACCTATAGTTCAGAGGAACACATTTCTCAAGCCATCAAATAAAAAGTATGGAAATGATTCTCACAATATTATCTGGTACATATAAAGACAAGATGAACAGACAGGAAAACATGAAAACACATTGGATCCAGCATTGTTTACACTCAGCACCAGCTGTTGGCATCAACACTGTAATACACAGACCTACTGCCAGGAGAGAAACCTAAAATCCACCAGGAGCCAAGTAGAAATACTGGCTCCTGAAATACTGAGATATTTTAAATCTGGTTACCTTCCATTAGTGTGGGGCGTGCGAGATCTCTGCCCAATAAAATGGTTGCTCAAAGACCTGAGAGAATACAGAAATGCAACATGTCACGCTTCAAGAGAACGTGGCTGGATCAACTCATTCCCAACTCACTCGTAGCTATGAATGGTTTCCAGCTGGTGAGGGCGGACAGGTAAACAAAGGAAGCGCATTGCTGCAGGTCATTAGTTCCTGCAGCCATCACACGTCTCGGCCTCCATCACTCCAACCATCTCATCTGACTCAGATAACCATAGAGTGATTTTCCAGACTGCAGAGTTTAAGGCCCATGTAACTTTTGTGTTGTCTCATAACGGTTTACGACAAAGCAAATGCAAAAAGGGAACAAAATACAGCTGAGCATGAGCACATAAAGGCAATTTAAGCAGACAAGCACCACAATAAACAAGAAAGGTTCTGAAATGTTGAAAACTAAATCAGAAAAGGCTTATGTGAAACCCAGAATGGGACAATTAACTACAACAGATGGATGAATATACTCTACAAACCTGTAGTGGAAAAACAGAGTGACAAAGGGAATGAGCCAGAAATGGAGATTAATTTACTGAAAAATTGACAAGTGAAGAGATGCATAACAGATTTCATCTTACAGAAATACAGACAAAATACATTATTAAAGACTACATTAATCAGAAGAAGTTACTTAACTTCCAAGCAGACACAGGCTGACAGGTGACAGATCTTCCCTTTCAAAAGCCACACAGATTAACCATCAGAATCTGTACTATCCTTCACCCATACACACTCATTTATATGGAAAGAGCTATGACACTAACACACCTACAGTAGATCCCCTTCAGAAACCAAATGCACCTAGACAGTCCTGATTCAACCTCTAACTTTTATTCCTACACTGTGGAAAACACCACAAAAATAACTTACAGTAATTTAAAAACACATATGGGCACACACACACACACACACTAAGGGGTGTAGGCAAGGCAATTAAATGCAAGCAGACATGAAGAGAATCAAATACATGAGACATTATTTATAACTTCAAAGTCTTTTGTGACAATATGACTTACAGCACTGCAGCCGCCTCCTCTTTCCCAAGATACAGAGGCTCTCTTTCAGCTTCTACAGTACTACAGACTGTGGGAAGCTTCAACAGAAGTGGCACTTGCAAATACACACACACACACGTAATCAAAGATAGAGAAGAGATATTGTACAGATGGTGCTAAGAGTGCAGTGATTAAAGAGATGTTAAAGAAGTAGAGGGGACAGATTAGTGAGAAGAAGAAATGAACACGAAATGGGGAAGAGACAGACAGGAGCGTTGAAGAAAACATCAATGATGCTGCAAGTATAGCTTGTGCAGGAATTAATTCTGCATTGACTGTGCAAACCAAAGGACGCCATTGTGGGGAAAATGAAAACTTCCACACACCAGTTCTCAGCAATATCATTTCTTTCTTTTGTTGCCTTCTGGGACAGAGTCTCCATTTTCTTTTGTGGATGACCGCCTCTCTTTATCCCTCTGCGTTTGCGCCGTGTTAGATAAATGTTTATCTGCACCATGTGCTGTGAAGTGTCAGGAAACAAACATTACAAAGCCACGGCCGGTACGCGCACATTTGTATGTAGTGACGTGTTTTGAGTGGGTTTTGGGCTGCGCTGCTATCTAAAAAAAGGCACACTGCCACCTTCCAGCGACAGGATGAATGAAAGAAAAAAAAAATCCTTTTTTTCAAATTCCACAATCTCTCTGTCACACACACACACTCACAGTGTATCTAAAAAGACATTTGACAGTTCTCAATACTTGGTGGAAGAGAAACATTTTGGTTGGTATCAGAAACATATTAAGATTTTCTATCCAGCTCCAGTCAAGTGTGCTGACAGAGAGAAGTGCTGAATCTCCAGCCTTCAAGAAACAAGGCCAACGCTGTCTGTCAGTCAATTAGTACATGTGTGTGCGCACACACAAAAGACAACACAAACACAAATCAGTTATATCCATCCATTAAGCCTACAGGTCCCATTTAAAGTGTTGATAGATAAACCTTTCCACTTCCCATAACCTTGCATGTGTGTGCGTGTGTGTGTGTGTGTGTGTGTGCATGCCCCAGTGATTAATCCTTTGTTACTAGTAGGAGGTGGTGATGCCCTGAGGCTGTACTTTCTTCTGATGAGATCTTGACAGCTAAGGCTTATTTCTCCGCATCTCTCTCTCTCTCAATTTTCCTCCTTTACATCCCTGCTGTCTCATTGCTTCTTCATTTTCTTTTCCTCGACCATAACAACTCTCCTTCTACTGCTCTCTCCATTTATTATCAATCACTTCAGCGTGCTTCATTCCCTCCATCCTCCCTACCTGCCTCTCCTCCTAAATTCCTCCTCCTCCAAATCAATCTCCAACTGCACTTTCTCTATTTGATCTTACTGCTTGCTTTCCATCTCAGGGAGCACCTTCAAAGACTCATCTTTTTGTTTTCTTCAATCTCTCTTTAAATCTTCGCTCCTCGCTCCTCCTCCTCATCTCAATTTCTGATTTTCCCTGTCTGCGGGTGATTAGCAGTGTGGAGGTCAAAACATGTGAACCCTGAGAAATGAGCAGCTTTGCTTCTATCACAGCAGCAGACATGCAAATAGTGTATGCACAAACGCATGCACGTCTCAACCTGGAAATGAGGAAAAATAGTTGTTCTCACCATGAACTTGACTACAAGCCTTTTCTGAGGCAGTGTGTGTAATATTCACCATGTCTAGACTTCTAGTGTGTGTGTGCATACAGATGTTAAGAATAATCTCCTTTCAAGCAAATAAATGCAAACTTAAGAAACACCAAACTCAAAGAGCTTATCCATCCCCTGATATGAATGTCAAAATCTGACCGTCTGACCAAACCATGGTTTAAAAGCAGAATAGTTCATAGTGGGGATGTCCCAATACTGTTTTCCTGACTCCATGTACTTGATAATATTGCAGCTGCAGCATTTTTCATCATAAAACTGCAATTACTGGAAATGTGCAATAGCCCCAAGCACTGTAATCAGATGTTTTTCATTTTCTGACTGTGACAAAATAAAATACACAACAGGAGACTATTGCTCACATCCAAAAATTAACATAAGTGTCGACAAGTAAACAAGCATGTCACCGCCACCCCATTTTAATTAATGAATGTCTTCCAGCGCAGAATGCTGCTTTGGAGTAGAAGGGATAAACACAACTCAAAGCCACAACCAGTGAAAAAACTATATGTTTTAAGATGAATGTTAAGATACACACAGTACAACAAGTTTGCTAATGCCAGCAGTCGGAGACAGCAGCAACAACCACTCTATCAAACACTTGTGAAGTGAGAGAAAATTCCAGAGACAACCTGCGGGCTGTAACAGAAGCTCTTACTCAGTTCATTGCTTCAGTTGTTAAAAATACCGGAATCCATCTCCTCAGCTGCTGGAGCCCAGGTATGTCATTATGAGCCGTCATCACACTGCTGCAACAATATAATTATTATGTACTCGTATCAATACTCGGTATAGGCAGGTACATAAATGTAAGGACTTGTACTTACGTTCTCAGTCAGGAAAAAAGTGGTATCGGGACATCTCTACTAGTATCTGTATGTAGTTCATAGACATTAAACTGTTATGATACCACACCACAACGTACCACAGTGATATTAGAGCTTGTGCTCCGAAGACATAGAAATCCATTATGCCTTTCGATGTGACATTTAAAAAGGTCAAATTTTAGGTGATGATGAATTTATACAGCCTGAGACCAGAATGCAGTGTAGCTAGAGCTCAGAGCATCGGGGCATTTAAACATGAGCTACTAATTTCTGGTAGTTCTGGCAATAAGAGGCCAGAGTCTTCGATTCTCTGTTCTCCACTGACTGGCAACATGATCGGATCTTCCGAAGTTTCAAACTGATTCAAAGCTCGAGTTTCAGAGCAGTTACATTTATCACAATTGCACCTTATCTGTTTAATTTATATTTGTAAATATAAGATTTGGAAATGTTCACGCACAGTAAGTCCAAATTTCAATCGTGCATTGTAGATGTCACACCATCTATCCCATATGCACAGTATTTCGTCTTCCTCTCCACTACAAGAACTCAAATGTTTTTCTTGTATCTCACACAATCTGTCTTATCTCTCCAGCGTTCCGACTTATTCATGTTTCTGTGATGTGTTGATTTAAAGAGCAGGCGACACTGTCATGTACTTCATAAGTGTAAGAGTGTGTACAACACATCTGTGTGGCTGCAGACCCAAGCAGACAAAGATAATTTGGTGTGTGAACTACGCATGTGTGCATGTACATTTCTACCTGTCTTTCAAGACTCAAGTCACCACTGCAGCATGCACAATCACACAAACACACTTTCTGATTCTATACACACAGTGCAAATAGGATACGATACCTAATAAAACCTAAAATACCTTTTGTCCAAAGTAAAATACATTGTCTGCAGGTGTTTAACAGTCACATTCTACCTGTCACATTTGCCTTTCTGGTGCATGAAGTGCTCCCTAAGTGTGCTACTGGTACACCTGAATTCCTCTCTGGTATGCACATGTGCTTGTTACACATAAGCCCACTTAATAAACAAAAGGAGGAAACACAAAAAAACCCAGAAAAACTGCCACTGCCACAATCACAATAGCACTGAATGGAAACACCTTAAGTCTTTTCAAGCACTGACTCTTATTTGACAAAGCAATAAATGGATGAAAAGTGAAAAGAGGGACAGACAGTGGAGTCTGAAGTATAGACGAGGACAAGAGGAGAAAATAAAGAGGAAGAAAAGATTCCTTATTCTCGCTAAATGAATTTCAAGGCCCAACAGCTTAAAATAAACAGACCAATATCTGAGACCAGCTAACAGAATCTGTTATATAGACACACATGAATGTTATCATGTTGGTATTGCCATAAAAACTCACAGAAAAAAAGAAAATCAGTGTTTCCAACACTGATTCATTTGTGGTGGCCAGCCACAATATCAGAACCGAACACCTAATTTTATTTTCTAGCTAGTAAAGACAGCTGAGCTAACATTAGAATACAGCTGGGTTGTTGAAGTTGCACACTTCGCAGGTGCTAATCAATATTAACACCCACACACTCACACAAGCCCCCAGTTCAGCTGCCACCACAAATACTATCTAATCCCCTGAGAAACACTGGAACAACGTAATAACTTTTAGAAGGCTGGACATAGAAATATACAGCCTCAGATGATTATACCTTATACCTCTTACTTCCCACTTCCAATTTTTTCTGCTCCCTCTCTCCTTCCTCCTTGCTATTATCTCATAAAAGTTCATATCAGACTCAAATGGTTTCTAACAAAGACAGAAGTTAAAGTTTATCACTCAATCTACTTACTCCTCTAAAGCTTAACTACACTGTCTGGGGCATCGATAAAGACAGAATGAAGACACTAAGCCCTAATACGACTCAACTGACTGAAGGTTGAAGGCACAATGCCACACTGGCTGAGGAGTTAGTGAAGCAGATGTGTGTTATAATCTTTAAAAAGAGAGAGAAAGTGTAATACCGCAGCAAATGTCACACTGTGTGCATTTGTAGATCCCTGCCAGTTGTACGTACATTTGCCATAAAGCCTGTTCCTAGATTGGACTACATAACCATCACCCAATTCATTGCTAACAGACAGAGGCGTGGGTGCGTGTGCTTCAGTGCTAGTGTTTTTGGGTCTGTGTTTGTGTGTTGGCCTCAGTGGTGCCAGTCAGGCATGACAGGAGGAGAGAATTAAAAGCCGTAGGCACCCAGAGACCTTCTCACATACCAGTGCAGTGTGTGTGTGTGTGTGTGTGTGTGTGTCTGTATAGAGTGACCTTCTCCCCAGACTAGTGTCACAGACGGTTGGTTTTGGTACCAGCCCTTTGGCTTTCAGGGCTCCTATGGGCAACATATACTACCGTCTGGTAGAGAGTTCAAATGTGACTGTATATAGGTGTGTGTCTGTGTGTGTGCACACCAACTCAATTAAAACAAACCCTTCCCTTAACAAACCATATGGTACCCCTTCCTGCTCTCTCTGGCTCCAACGATATTTCTCTACTACTTTTTAACTACTTTTTACTTTTCCCAAGCTGAAATGTCAAATGTCATGTGGTTCAATGAAATCATTATCACTGATGTCCATTACAAATAAATGCCCATAGGTCATTGAAGAAATCATAGAAAAGATATTCCATTTAACTAAAGTAAAACTGAGTAAAACACTGTTGGTTGTTTGTACACCCATTACACATGGGAGCTACATCTGACATCCTTTAATGGCAGCAATTTGCCAAAATATAATAATACTGACTAAATATAAAAAAATAAATATATATTAAATATATATATACATAACAGGTAAAATAGGCATATTGATGAAACTGACTCTCCCCGTTCAAGTTCGATATGATACGCCTGTGTGCATATAGGCCATTTAAAAAAGAGGAGTTGGATGGCTCAGTAGTGTCTCAAATGTGTGTATATGTTGACATAAAACACCTCTTTATTTCAAACAAACCTCTATATGGAGCAGCTTTGTTTTGAATTCCTCTCAGGCCTTGCACAACCTCTCATACATACACAGGCACTCTCTCACTCTCTCTCTCTCGCTCTCATGAACACACACACACACACACTTTCTCTCAGAGCCTCCATAGTCCCAATTAAACAGCCATAATTACTGCCAGACAGAATGAGAGGCTGGAATAGAAAACAGCATCCATTTTTTAACCCAGACTAGATATTTCATCGCATTAATGTCCCTCAATATGACATGAGAACAGAGGACACGAAAGATGAAAGAGATCAGAGTAGAGTAGGAAATATTGAGACAAGAAAGAAGGAAGGGTGGAGGAAATTAGAAATGTGTGGGAGAGAGATGGGGAGAGGAATAAAGTGTGGTGGAGGGAGCAGCAGATATTAAATGGGTGTTTACGTTGGTGAATAAGTTAATTTAGCAAAAGCAACTTCACCATTAAACATTAATGCACCAATTGCCTACTCTTCATCACACAGACACATGAAAAAAATGGATATACTAATAATAATCTTTCAATCCTAGTCACACTATGAGCTGCTGATTATACAATGTAGATGTAAACACCAGTGTTGCACAGTATACAGATACCCTGACATACTGTATTGCATTTTGTTAGCATATGCACATATGACAATGACAGTGGCTGTGTCCAGAATCACTCATTCACTACTCCTTATATAATGTACACTAAGTACTCCACTCAGTAGTGAGCAGGATATTAAGACTGTGGACACTTAATAATCAATGTCATATTGTGCAATCACTAGGGCTGTCACTTTTTTCCAAAATTCACTTTGGAACAATGGTCAAATGCTGCACTCAACCCTCCCAGGAATCCATACAATATTTCATACGCCATGTTTAACAAAGAATGAGACTAAATTTTCATTACTTTTTCATTCACTTTTGTCAGGTGAGGTTGTAGAGCTGACGCTGCTCTACTCATCTGTGGTAACGTTGACTCCTCTGCCTCACTTGGATGGCAAAATTACAGAGGAGTCTTCAGTTGTTGTCGTAGTCAAATATGTCATCGTTTTTTTTGTTGTTGTTGTTGTTTTTTTTTGAATTGGCAAACAGCTTTATCTTTGTAGAACTCATAATACTGCCACACACTGCTACTGAGCAGGTAAAGCTTAGACATACGGTAAATTTTTGGATTTGAATAGAGAATTACAGTTAAAACCTACAAACCACTGACACAGGGAGGTAGACAGGTTAGTGAATAAGGCAGATAACATAATCATCATGCTCATGCCCTGAAACATAAGTCAAACAAGTGCAATTTATTTTGCGACAGGCAAAATGTATTTCTCGTTAGAGTAACTGGCTTGTTTCATTGATACAGTAACTGTGGCTAACCAATGTGGCTAACAAGTCAATATGCAAATACACTTTTCACATTGACTGTATATAATTTATCATAACTTCCAAGAAAAAAATTAACAAATCAGCCACTCGACATCTGCCAAGGAGGCAGTTGTTGGATGAGTGCTATTGCCCATGTACAGGCCTGGAAAACGTCACTGAGGATGAAACTAAGGAGTCAGAAACACATAGGGAATAATGTTCTTCACTGTGAGCAAATGGGTGCTTTTAAAAAAAGCATAATTTAATTCAATTTGCCTCAATATCAAACCAAGTGTAGCACTAATATGTACAACTGCTGTATTGATGATAAGCATCCACAGAAAACCATTTTCAACATTTTTTACAGCCAAGACAGGGACAGATGTGACGCCAAATACAAAAATATCCAAGGCACCACTTCAATGTGGGAAAAGGGGGAAACCATGTTAACACCGCAAAGGGCTTATTTATTTTTCATGTATTTTAGACAGCTTGGCAGGGTAGTTAAGTGACTGGAGCGACAGCCCTGTAACTGGGAGGTCACAGATTAACTACAGTTATGGTCAGTGTGTCTATCAACAGCAGCAAGTCCTGTCAAAGTGTCCTTCAGCAAGATACATTTTATGCAATTAGGACTTTGACATTCCAGCTTTTCTGAACTATAAAAGTCTATAAGTCTTTCAGTATATGATATTATGATTGTATTTCTACCAATACTCACTTTTAACAGATTCATAAACTTGTCTTCATAAACAAGTCTTTTAATTACTGTTTATTTAATAGTTAATCACTTGGTCTATAATGTACCCCACCTACAGTGGCATGAGCCTCCCTCAGTCTGCATATGACACCATATAATCCCAAAATTCACTGTGGAATATTGTTGCCTTGCAACATACCTAGACTCAAAATGTTTTTTCTGAATGGGATAAAGGCGTCTGCTTGTGTAAAGTGGCTTTTTATTACTTGTGTACACTTCTGTATTGTACTGTACTTCTGACCCGTTACACTGTATTTAGAGCTTCTAGGTGGAACATATATAAGCATTGAAAGCTTAAGTTGTAGTGCTCATTTGAAAAAGCAAAAACTGATTAGGGAGACTGAGGAGCCATGGAAACAAAAAAACAAAACAAAACAAAACCCTAAACCCATGACAAGAAATAGGTAATAATTAGACTGAAGCATTGAATTAACACTGAATTATATTTAAAAGTCAGAGCTTGGAAAATTTGCTTATTATAGTCTCTCTTTTTTTAAATATGCTATCATACCAGGCTGAGGTGACAGCTAACGTGAAACTGTAAATGCGATGAAATATGTTGGTTATGGCAACTCGCTGCACCTGCTGCTGCACCACACATTCACATGCAGACATATTCAAACACACATATGTGCACACACTCAACCCTCGCTGGCTTTAGCTGACAAAAAGCTGCAGTGGCAGCAAAAACCTGACGAGGGCTCAACTTGACACATCTTCCGCTCTCTTTTTCTTTCTGTTGTTCACCATGTCTCCCTCAAAGGAGTATACACACACAAATAGTGTATTGCTGCCAGTGTGTGTGTGTGTGTGTGTGTGCGCACACATGTCCATTTCTTCCCTTTACTTTTGCTTTTTCTCTAGCTCTTTCTAAAATAAGCAACTAAAAATACATTTTGCTGTCTATGGCTTCAATTAATGTTTGTTTATGCATGAATACATTTCACCAGCTTCATCCCTGTGTGTTTGTGTGTGTGTGTGTGTGTGTGTGTGTGTGTGTTTGTATGTGTGTGTGTGTGGGCATTATACCCAGAGTGTCAAAACTCATAGCTACTGGTTATCACCAGTAGGCTTGTACTACCCCCTTACCATCATAACTTAATGCCTAACCCTAACCAAAGCCTAATTCTAACCTTGACCCAGTGGTTCTCAAAGTGTGGGGTGCATCACACTAGTAGGAAATAAAGACATGACAGGTGGGACACAATAAAAGGGAGGAAATTTGGCTTTTTTGTGCTCCCTTTCACCCCAGCATGGTCAGCCACCACCACCACAAGTGATTTCAACTTAGTAGTGTATTGAAAATGTATGTTTGATGCAGGACAGATGATGCTTAAAAATCCCCACACCTCAAAAGCGGGAAATGACACAAAGAGGTCAACCACCACCACTGCCTTAACCCCA
>OMLM01002403.1:78190-94726 GCA_900302695.1 Helostoma temminkii | reverse complement strand
ATGAGGGGTTTCCTTCTGTAAACAACAACATGAGGGGAACTAAGGCCGCGCCTGTTCTCTTTAAAAGGCTGAGGATCTAAAACAGAAAAAGTGGGATTATAATCTTAAAACAAGGCTAGGTTGTGTGTGTGTGTGTGTGTGTGTGTGTATGTGTGTGTGTGTGTGTGCACTGCAGCAGCGTAAATCTAATTCCCATTTCCATAAAGGCACCTCCAACTGAGGGATGCACGCTCCTGTTCCCTCTCACTTTCTCTCTCTGACTAACACACATATGGATACATACAAGCACACACATTTTTCCTTCCCAAGAATCAACAGCTATTGAAATACGCTCACTCTTAAAGTACATTGTCCAATATCGCATATACACACTAAACACCCATTGAGAAGGAGGTGGAGTTGTAAAGTGGCCAAAATGTATCTTTGAAGCATCGCTGATTATTATTATTTTTTGATCTGCCACCATATTGCCAAGTTATAGCATTCAGTTATGGCATATAATTAACATTATATTAAGCAGAGAGGCGCAAACAGCTGCATTTGGTTGCAATCATGTTCGTTGAGACAGCCTGAATTGAAACTCCTTCATATATTACTTCGCTTTTAGTCTTCACCAGCTGAGAAAATAGAACTTGCTAGATGTTTGAGAGCATTTATGACCTATTCTGTGGCTCCTATACCTTTGTTTTAAGTGTAGACCTCTGTACAGAAAACCACCCCACTCACTATTTCTCTCCATGTCCTTCTTTGCTAATAGCAGACATTTCTCACAGTACACTTCACAGCAATGCAACCTGTTATTTGCAACGACCAACGTGGGTTGAAGCTGTTAAAACTCTGCAGCCATTACAGGCTTAGTCCATTAGTAGAACAATGGACGTACACATCCATATGCGCAAACAATGCTTTAACACAGTGTCATTTAATGAGCAGCAAGAAGTAGTCCTGAAGAGTTTAGCCCATTAACTGAGAATTAGATGTACAGCTTGTCAGGACATTTAAAGGCAAACTACACGTCTTGTTTAGTTGCTGTACATATGGAAGGCCTTCAGAAAATGATTTACAAGTTGACTTTAATAATAACACTACATGCATATGCTGTGCATTAGCAAGAGAAGACATTTAAAATGTCTGCTAGACCACTGAATTAGCTTACTTAATTATTAAAGTGGTCCATGTTCCTTTACAGACACTACAGGTGGTGTCAGCATTTGATGTCATTACAGAAACCTTGAAACAAAAAGCACAATTCAGCCTCTGCACCAGACCGCTGGTTAGCATCCGTTTGCATGTCCAGAGGTTGCCAGATCAAGCACATTTATCGGTATGTGTTCTAGAGAGACATACACCACACTTAAGATAAAGTTACTGAGTGAGTTAGGTTAGTACTTTGGTTCTAATGCAGCAGAAAGGTGTTCTGAGGCTACTTACACACTGACTTGGTGCTCAAATAAGATTAATTACTGTAATATTCCACGATAAAAGAAAAGGCTTTTTTTCTTTGCAAATACACTTTGTTTATTAGGAATATAACTGACTGCCCAACCGTGCAACATCCATTAGGGAACATAAAAAAGGCCCAGTTCTAACCAGCAAGAAAACATTAAACAACTGACTGAATATGCAAATCTCATAGCAAATGTGTCCAAAATTAGACAAGACACGGTCACACTACCCCCAAACGACCCACTTCTTTTTGAAGCATAGCTAGCCTCAGCGGGACACAAAGGAGTTCGGAGCATCTGTGTTGTGTGTGTGTTGCTTTTATTTCTTCTTCCCCCTCTAAATATAAAGCCCAAGCCAACATTACAAGTTAATTCAGATTTTCAGGTTATACTAGTGACTTTTCCAGCCTGTTTTGAATATTTAATACACAATAAATCATATTTAGGTGGTAAGTGGTGCCAGAACAGTACATGTTGTGACCCTCATCGTGGAGCACATAAAAGCTAAATGTGCTTTATTCCTGCAAAGTTCTCACAGTATAATGGACGTAGATGAGCAGAGTTCCTTTTCTTATAAGATAATGTCTGATCATCAATAAACATTATCTTACAAGACTGGACTTTGCCTCCATCTGCAGATTCCTTAATACACGTTTTGTAAACGAACAGGACTTTCTAGCTTGGATTAAACGTTGGGCCATTAAACAAAGATTTTCCTTCTAAAAAATCTCCTAACCACAACAAGGCAGCAACAATGTCTGTACGATGTGTGTCTCCCTGCCTGACTGTGCGTCCTAGTGTGTACACGTGCATGAAATTCATTTTTCTGTGCATAAATCTTGGCAGGTGTCCAGCTCCACTTGGACAGAGCTCAGTGAGAGAAGGCAAAGACTTGTCTTGTTTTAGCGGTTAAATCCCCTCTGAGATGGCGAGTGAAACACGCTCTGAGAGTTTTATGTATTGTTGCAAAGCTGCTTTTTATGGAGTTAAGCAGTGGTAAGCACCCCCAAAGGCTTTCTCAATCATCTCGCCAACAGGTATTATGATCCACAGGCTTAGGTTCACTGACAGACCATCAGAAGAAAAGCTAAAGCTAAATGTTTGCAGTGGATTAGGCAATTACCACTAAATTAAGTATCCTATATTAGAACTGTTTGAACTTTCTTCTCATCTGCAAATTCAATTATTAGTCCAACAATATGTAATCTTAAATGCAGTTATGTAAATACATATTAACCTGCATTAGTGGCATTTTCACTTAAATGCCTAATTGTTCCATCCGTTACACTGCAATTTACATAGGAAATTATTTTACATTAAGGAAAAAGATTTTTACTTTTTTCTCTGTATTCTCCGTGTCTGTGCTGAGGCTTAATCTGTGGTAAAATAGTGTATAAATGACAGTCTTCCATCTCTAGTGTTTCCATGGAGATTTCCACCATAGGAGTGCACCCAAAAATATAAAAATGGTTTCTTATATACTCAGTGCCAAATTGCTTTATACATGCCAAGCTTCTAAAGTAATGGAAGCAAAAGTCTTACTTCTTGATTTTGAAATGCATTAATTTAATCCAAGTAAACAAATAAACAAAAGTCGTTTATTTTAGATGTTGCCAAATTTCACATATTTACAGTGTTTTTCTATGCAATCTGCAACTAATATAGCTCAGTGCACTCATTATTCACACTGCACCACATAGTCCCTCTTCTACTTTCTTTCTGAAACAGTTAGGTAAAGCTACTAAAAAAGTATACAACCAAAATAGCTTACTGTGTGTATTTTATTTATGACCAAGAGATCTTTATTTATGACTCATTGAAGTAAGAGCTTACAGGAGTGTGTGCAAACAGCAAGACTCATGTTGTGAGTTCATGGTGCACAAGATGTGTGGAGGAACTGAAAGGTCCCTTTTTGGCTTTGTTGGGCTTCTACACACCAGCACTGAGCAGTTTTAAATATCATGAAAATGAATAACAGAGTATTTTGAACCAGGACAAGGGCTTTGAGTTTAGTTTCTGGAGAAACAGAACAATTATTTCTTTGCTAGTATAATGGATAACTGGAATGGCAGACTGAGTTTAAATTTAAAGAAAACACAAGAAATAAACAGGCCTATAGACACCTGTATAGGTGTAAAAGGTTTTACTTTCAGTCTGTATGTGTGTGTGTGTGTGTCAAAGAGAGAAAAAGGTGTTTAGCAGGGAGCCATCACTGTGAATGATGCTCTTTGAAGGTCAAGGCTGACTGAAGGAGAGGCTGAAGCACAACAGGGATTTGAAACAAACAATCACACCAGGAAACACTCATACTTAACACTGGGCAACCCAGGGTGTCAGCACCTTCATGGTTTCAATAGTGTGTTTGTGATCAAAATGTCACCAGTCCAGAGTTTCAGAGCCGCTGATAGCATGCAGCTTGAAAGGACAAGATGTCACATACTAACAGCGAACAGAACAGTCAGAGGGGGAAAGTAAGAAAACAAAATGATGACAAAATGGTTTAAAGAGCGACAATATCCAAGACACAATAAACAGAAGTCAGAGCAACAGGAAGAAAATAGCCCAATTTCCCCTGAGCAAGACACTGAAATCCCATCTTTGTCTTTTAAAAAAATGAAACCAAGCTGCATTAGAACCACTTAAGTATTGAAAAAACAACATATTGTGACAGCCACAAAACAACAAGAACAAGAAATTGAGACTGTAGTGATATCCATCTATTCCTACTTGTAAAAGTGAACCAAATCGTCAGCATAAGGACGAATTTGACACCTGTTATCTTAGTTTTCTCACCCATGTTACTAAGGTTCAGTTTCACACAATCACTAACCTGAATCTGAATCCCCGATTTCTTCTATTCTCTCCATACCTGCCCTCCTCCTGTCTTCCTCTGCTCATCTCTCCTCTCTCCAGACAGCTCAGCATGAACTAACAGCACAAATTGCAATTAATTACGTAAGGTCATATAAAGCATCTGAGTGCTCTCCTGGTACTATAATTTTTAAAATTAAATTTGCAGTCGCTGTGGGGAGTTTCTCCACAACATTAACTGATGAGGATGTTGCTTGTGTGTTGTAGCTCTGGTCTGATATTTAGGTCCCGAGCTCATTGAATTCAAATTAGCAAACAAATCAAAAACAAATCAAAATAGAGCGGCAGAGCAGATGTTAGTTACAGACAGCCAGGTTTAGAGTGCATGGGGTATCTTCTTCCTCTGACAGAAATATTAATGGGGCTTTAATATTTTGCATTGTTAAAACATGACATAATTAATCATGTAAATCGCTGAAGATTCATCAGCTCAACACTCAGCAATCGGCCCTAAAAAATAACTTACGTATAATGATTGGAAGACATATGTGAATAGTTTAAGCAAAGTGTAACCCCTCAGGAGAGGAAGCACTTTTTGTCTCTATGTGCTCCTCTCTTGGTGCTTCCTGACAGAGGAGAAGAACCACATCAAAGCTTTTCTAAATGTCACCCTAATTATCACAGACGTCGCACTGAAATAACAAAAATATACCAAAATACCAAGCCCCAAGGTTTCGCTCATCACATAACCCCTCAAATTTATCTGTGGCTCTCAAAGGGCTGGAGAGGAGTCGATAGCAAGTCAGGCTGTGTGTGTGACTCATTATGAGTCACATCTGACAGGCAGACAGCGGCGATGACCAAAAGAAAACTTTGCTGACTTCAAAGAATAACTCCTTCTAAAGTACACGTGAAGTACTACTAGTGGTACCATATGACTACTACTACTACAGAACTACTACAAGAAAAGCATGTCACTTACTGTAAGTATTGCACATCATACAGCTACTAGGACTGTTTTCTGTCCTGGTTTTAGTGGTACTACCACACTGCTTAATTTCTAAACCATCCACTATTCATTGTATAGTCTACTGTGCGGACTGTATGCCATTTTATAGTGCTGTGCATATGTCTAGTGAGAACTATTTTACCCTATATTGGTCTTAAACTGTAAAGCAGTGTGAAAGTAATAAAATTAATGAAATGCAACTGAGTACAAACTATCTATCTGTATTGTGCAGACAGGGAAAGATCTGAACACATTACTAAGTTCAGGTCCTAACTCAGTTAGAGCTGGTCAATATTGTCTGAAATGTGCTTGAATTAACAAAATATTACACACTACAGTTGTTACTTCTACAGTTAATTGGAGACATTTAACACAGCAGATGAAACACAAATGTAAATAACATGCTTCTGCTGTTATGATAAGTCAAAATGTAAGAGTGAAACATGCTCCCTGCAGATGAACTGAATTCCACTTAACTTCAACCAGAGTAATCAGCAGACTAACTGTGAACAACAGCATAGGGCCTTTAACACAGACAACATAACTACAGACAGAATCCAAAGCTATTAATGCATCTGATGTCGTACAATGTTAACACATCCAACGTTTGCAATCATGAATGCAACAGGCCTGTGTTATTTTGAATTACTATTAACTGTGCCTTTTAAACTAAGGAAAAGTGATCAGTTCCACAGAAGAAAATGCAGTAGTCCCTCCCCTGCTGTATTAAGAGTGCTGTAGATGATAAAATATGAACTGTCAGTGAGGGTATAATGAGGTAAAAATATGAACCTATAGGCACAGGGTGCAATAAATCAGCAACAAAACAGCTGGATTGTGTTGCTTGTGCTCAACTGTTTTGATTTATTATTATTATTTGTGTGTGTGTTTCTTCACTTAATACAACCTTTAATCACTTTTGCTCTTTCGTGTCTGCATGTCACCAGCCACTGTCCTTCTCTTCCTGCTTCTTCTTGTCCCTCACTCCCTCTTTATTTTCCTCCCTCCCTCTGCCTTCGGCGGCGCTCCACCTCTGAGGTAAGGCAGCACTAAACAGGCTCAGAAAGAGAACTGAGAGGAGTATTACGTTTGGTCAGTACGGAGTGAGAAAGGGATGGAAAAGAGGGAGACAGCAACAGAGGGAAGGGAGGAGGTGATGAAATAGTGAGACAGAGAAGAAAGGGAACCCTGGAGAGAAATATAAGGATGAAGGGATGCAGGGATGCAGGGAGTGGAGGTGAAGTTAAATCCTGGGGTGGGGAGAGATAAAATGAGGGCTTGATGGAGGGAGGTGAGAGGTTGCACTCTCCTCTCCTCTGCCAGAGCTGTGATTATTCCAAAATACACATCTCTATGTCTCTTTCTGTGCCTCCCTTTCATTCCATCTTTTTTTTCTCCCTGCACACTTGTTGTCTGCAATGATCTCTCATCCCGTCGTCTTTTATTCTTATCTTTCATTCCGTTTCACAGTCTGTCTCTCTCCTCTATGTCCTCCTTTACTCCATTCCCTCTTTCCCTCTCTCTCATTCATCCTGTATGCATAATTCAAGTTGAGATTCCCGCATGTCAGGCGTGGCCATTAAATATACATGGGGCCGCAGCGCCGAGCCCGTTTAGTGCTGCCTTACCTCAGAGGAGGAGCACCGCCGAAGGCAGAGAGAGGGAGGAAAAAGAAGAGGGAGGGAGGGACAGAAAGAAGTGGGAAGGGAAGGACAGTGGATGGTGACATGCAGACACAAAAGAGCAAAAGAGATTAAAGGTTGTATTAGGTGAAGAAACACAAATTCAAGCATGTGTTTCATCTTTCAGTGTGACTTCCATCTGGCTCCCACAATCTCTCAGTTCAGATTTCACCTTTGTTTCACTTTGACTGTGGACAAGTGTGTGGTTAAGTCAACAGAAACACTGGCGCACACTGTCTGGACAGAGAGAATTATTCTAGTGTATGTGCAGCAACACTGCTCTCACTGACTGTTTATAGTTTGTGATCACTCTTCCCAATATTTATTTGTTATCAACACTTGATTTATAAGTTCACTGTGCACTATCAATGTAAAACTGTGCAGCTGGCTTAAACTGGAATCTAATATTAACAGGCAAATCTTAATCCATTTTCCAAGATCCTTGGTCTCACTTCTTTCTCCATTTCTAAACACAGCAACTCAAACTTACAGCAATAGTCAACTGAAAAGACTGATGTCATTTATCCACAATATGACGAATGCGAACATTGTTAATTTGGCAAAACTCACGGCGATCTCAAAAGACAAAATTAAAACATCAGAACACCTGGTCTCCATTCTTGCAGTTTCTTCAGAGCTAATAAGCATGTAAAAAAGTCGCCTTGGTGAGGGTATGTTACTTTAGATACTAGTGAGAAAAAATGAGACAGCATCTCATCATCTCATTTAAGTTATGAAAACAACTGATAAAACAATGTTTCACTGTAAGCGTACATTTTTGGGCATAAAGAGTCCACCCTAACCTCCACATGGAAAGTGACAGAATTTACCATATATCACAAACATACTATAGCGCACAGTGACACCATGAATGCCAAATGCCAGTCAGGGTTGCTGGGAATAGTAAGAAGGTAGAGTGAAGGGAGGAGAAGGAGAAACAGAAAAGTAGAGACTGTAGCAGATGAGATATTTTCCTGGCTGACAATGAATCCAGACAATGAACAAGGAATTAAAGACAAAAACTGTCTCACTCCTCCTTCACTTTAAGATTCTGAGGGAAATTGGCAAAACCCTGCAAGCAATCCTCTCTTTCTCTCACTGGTCTTCCCCTGTTGCTCAAACACACACACACACACACACACACACACACACAAATATACAAGCTAAAACTCCAAGCCAAACTCAGACACAAATACCAGCCCAATAAGTGACACTATAAACCACGTAAACGCAAATCACTGGGCCGTTCCATTTCCCGTTTTATTCTCTGTCAATCAATAAATCAACGATATCGATCTCTTCCTTCTGAACAGACAAACAGAAAGAGAGAACAGAAATACAGCAAGTGTGAGCAGGAGAAACAGCGTCATATCCAGCGCACAGTGTGTCACGGTCGAGGACATCTATTTAAAACACACACCTGTATGCACACACCATTGTTTTTGCTTTCTTTCTGCTAATGTGCTTTCCATGTCTTCCTGCCTTTCTTTCATAAATAATACGCTGCTGCAGGAGAGAAGCAGACGAGCAGCAGGAGGAAGACAGACTGAGACACGCCAAAGCAAGAGAGCAGGAAACACTTAACCTCTTTCTTTCCTTTTTCCTCCCACCTGTTCCCTCTGGTCTAATGTAACATGGCTGCAAGATGTAAAAACACCTCCCACAGCTCATCTTTCTCCCTTGAGCCTTCCACTGCTCTTTTAGTGAACTCTTTTCTTTTGATGATTACCATTTTACTGCCTTCCCTCTGCTTATCGATCTCTTTCACTGCCCTGCTCCTTTCTATGCATCACTTTTTACTGCCCTCGTGGAAATGGAAACAAAACAATAAAAAGCAAAATTAATAATAATGAGAGGAGACAGCATAATGACATTAGAGTGAAAGCAGATTATGAGATGAATCTGAATAATAAAGAGGAGGAAAAGACGCAAGGAAATGGAAAACACAACACACCATTTTCTCTTCATTACTGTTTTTATATCTGCTACTTTCGTTTGCCAAATATCATCAGCATTCTTAGCAGATGTTCATTGCTCCATATCAAACATACAGATAAAATTACCCATTGAGTTTTAGCTCTACACCAGCTGCCACTTATTAAAAAATGGTCCCGATCTCATTTCCAAAACAATCCCTTCTTCAAGGCGCAACCCCCCTGTGAGCTTCTCCCCCACATCCTCTCTCCTTATCTGTCCTACTTTCATTCACATTTATTACAGAAATACTATATAATGGAATATATTTTTCAAATCTTTGAACTATTTGTGGTGTAGTTGTTTTAACTTCACCAACCTCCATATTGGAAACGCTGCTTGAAAGATAAGTCAGATTTAATGATGCGCTTCTTTCAAAATATTAAAAATGCATTCAAATTCCTGTCTACGTCCCAGTAACAGACTTGAGAAATAATCCATGAAACATGAGTCATACAATTAAAAAAAAAAATTGTGCATGTTATTTCATTTTAATGTTGCAAAGCCTATTTAAAAGGTGAGAAACAGATGATCAAGGTCTGCAGTTATGTACACCCAGGACACATTGCTGACCTTATCATCCAAACGTTCGTTCACTCATGGTGCCAACCACAGATGTACAAGTCAATAAGATCATTTAGCAACTGTGCAGATCGATTACAGTGAGACCAGCAAGCAGAAAATATGTGTAGAAACATTGGTTTAATGTTTCTCCAGAAACAACCAACAACAAACATTTTGCTGTTTTAAAAACACACATCAGCAACTGTCCATTTTCCTATTTCAAATGAAAACATTTCATACTTCCCCACCTTTAGAGCCACATAGCCACATGTGTCTCTGTGGCTCTGTTGATTTATTTATTTGTTTATTTATTTTATAGAACTGAAAGATGACCCAAATACTTTTGTCAGAAGTGACACGCAGCACTCTCACTGAGCAAATATGACACACTCCCAGTACTCATGAGGTTACCACGAGTTAGTGTTTCAAGATGCTGACCTGTCGGTTCTCATCGGTCATCCATCATCGGTCAGTGTTTCTTTGTTTGTTGTCAGACCTCCATCATAGTGGGCTAACTAACAATGCTAACTGATATCTTAAGAAACACTGGGAAACTGTTTAGCTAACGTTTTCGCCGTTAGCTCATTAAATTCAAGTTGCGTTACCAGTGAATCACTGAATCTGAAGTAATTTAGAAACAACAAACAAAAAATTTGCCAGCAAAAATTTGACATTTCTTCATTTCTTGGACATGAGTTTTTCTTTGTTTCTGTTATTTACTACATTGTAGATAAATACTGAAAACAGAAATAACGAGTAAACAAAGGTCATTTGTTACATAATACATAATCTATACTCAAATATAACTTCATAATAATAATAAATAATAATGTAAAATGCATTTTACATATATGACAGCAGCTATTTTCTGAGAGCAAGTATGAAGTTTACATGATAAAGTAAACAAATATGTCATCTGGAAGGGAACTCCTCACTTCTAGCCGTGTGCACCTCTCTCATTTTCTCTCCTTGTCGAGTTCATTTACTTCAAATGAGAGAATCCATTACTGCAGCATCCTTCCAGCGCAGACACACTGTCTTCCAAAGCAAATGGTGAAATCATGCGTGCCGAAAACATTTCATCAGGGAACTAAAGTTACAACACAAAATCATGTTGGAACGACAAGTTGAGCTTCTTCCAATTGTTTGAACCACTGCATCCTTTCCTACTAGGCACACTGTTTGCATGATGATTAAGTCCTGAAGAGACATGCATTTGTAGAATCAAGGAGAGGATAAGCAGGAGAACAAAGATGGCAGTAAACACCAGTGTCTTCTGTTTTTCACTTAGTAATTACCTACAAACAGATGTATAACTAGTAGTACTAATTATATTTGTGTTCCACATAAATGCTCCAAAGTCCTGGTGTTGTGTAGGTGCAGCTTACTGGCACACCTAAGTTACAATAGATGTTGGCTCAGTGGTTAACACTGGCAACTCTGGTTTTAGTAGTCCTGCCTGCAGATGCAAAATATAAACTGGACTGATCCCTGGGTGCAGCATTGGAGCTGCCAATTGTTCCTTAACACTGTAGTAAGGACTGATCAAGTAGAGAAATATTATATTTTATATTTCAAAATGTCAACTGCGCTAGTGTAACCTAAATGTGACAGAGCCATTGTTAGTGTCATTAGTTACACGTGTTTTGGCTGATAAGACAAATCAAAATTGTCTGCGTTGTCCAGCTGTGTTGTGGAAACTGCTGCCCATGGGTAATGGCTTCACTATCCCTTATCTGAGCTTCTATTCAGCTACAACCCTGATGAAAGGAAGAGGACAGATAGAATCTCATTCTGCTTTAATGCACTCTATACTCTGGTCCTCTCCATACACACATATACACATAATAGTCTTTCATGCTTTCCATCTCTGTTACACAAACATTCAATTAATGCCTTTCACTAAACCCTCTCTCCCAAGCACACAAGTTCATGATCAAGTGGCCACAAACAAATACACACATTAACACAGTCAGCAGTTTGATTAAACACATTTCCACTGACCTCTTGTTTCTCATCACAGATCTTGATTAAACTTTAAATTACCCTTCTATCTCATCAAATACTGAAGGTGTACAAATTTTGTGTTTATATATCGTTATTGGCTGTGTTGAGCAAAGATTGGTGGTTTTTAAAGTTCATGGTATTTAATGTTAGATTGAAACGTTTCACTACTCATTTAAGTTGCTTCTTCAGTCTGAGGAAGATTTGTAGGCGATCTCATATTTACCCTCCAGGGTGGTTTCACTTCCCACTTGACCTGAATAGGGTCATTAGATGGACAATGGATGGGGGTGTGAGCAGATTTAATAGTCACAACCCTTCCTACCCCTATGAAAGTGGGTCGTATACCGTGGCCGTCCTGGTGGATGTGTGAAGTGGTCTTGATTGTCCAGGAAAAACATGATAAATTAACAACAGATTGTGTCTAAGTGTGTCTACCTCCATCGCCACTGAGGTAGGGATTTCCATTCATTCTGAGACTCATGCTAGCGCTAGCTTTAATTGCATATTATAGGTTTAAATAAAAACGATAGAGTGATACTATTATGATACTATTAAACATACTCAATGACACTTCCAGTGTGTAGCAACTATGAACTGGTACAGTTTAACTTTAACATATAGATGTTCCATACAACCGTTTTCGCTTCATTTACTCAAGACAGTATGTTTTGTTTGTTTGTATATGTGACTGTATTTCCCTTATATGAATTAAGCAGCAGTGAGCTTATGAGTGCCTCCACTGCAATATCATATCATTCATTAATATTCAACAAAAAGTAACCGGCTGAATTGGATAGTATGAATCAAAGGGGACCCTGTTTGACCCAATTCATGATCTTGAGCTTTACATTATAAATAAAACTGACCTGAACTGTAAATGTGAAGGTTTGGTGCCTGGATAAACTTTTCTGCTTGTCATTTCAAACCTTGCTCAAAAGGATTTACATATAACTAACAGAACCATATTAGTCAGTGTTCACACATTAAATATAATTCTTTTAAATGAATCATCTCCAGGCAACACTGAACAAATGAACGCAATAAATACTCTCAGAAGGACAATTAGGTCTCCCTTCATTAACCATTTGCTCATTAAGTCTGCCTTCATTAGTAGAGGTTGGATGATAGCGTCCTGCCTGTCTGTAGCAACCTTCATATATCCCTCTGCATTCAGAGTGAAGCTATGTGCGCGCATGCATGCTAAGACACAAAACAGAAATGTTCTCGCGGACAAGTCGACACAAAACAGAGAGCCACTCATGTCCTAATGAGTTTTCCTGCTTGCTATTCAGTGTGCTCTGTGGCTTCATTATCATCATCCTCTTAATGCATAATGCCTCCATGAAAGAAATCAACACCACATCATTACACTCTAGAGGATGCCACAGTCTCTCCTGCTCACTTTGTCTTTTTGCCTTTTTTTTGCTTCTCTCATTAAAATCGTTCTCTTATTGTCTCTTTTTTTCTGTCTTTTCTCCTTCTTCCTCTTTCTTGCAAAGTCTTCTTCAGACTGTGTCCCCTCTCTGCTGTCTTTCCTGTCGTTATACCATCAAACAGTCTGCAGGATTAGGACAAGACTGCAGAACAAAATCTGCCTGACCTTGAGAATAATAGCAAATCCGTTAGGAGTTGCGTCTGAACAGTCATCTGAATGAAATGATCACTTTTCCTCTTAATTGCATTTTAATGCAGCTGTTGTCATCTTTGTGAAGCTGAACACCAAATTGATTTGTAATTCAGAGGGTGTTGCTGCGCCTCAAAAGTAGATCGCTCTAGTACGGCTTTCAAATGCCATACGTTCCAAAGGTTTGAGCAAACATTTGCTCTCGCTAATTTGTGCAACAATAGACAACAACTGTCTTTTTTTTGCATGTGCACTCAATGGGAACATGATATGCACACAGAAAAGATGTTTAATGTATATTTCTCAGATTTTCTCTAGTATGGCGAGTAACTCCCGAGACTATAGATGAGCGTATCGCACAATGTTTGGTGCAGAAATCCACCTCAAACAATGAAGAGATCAGTACTCTGGAATGCAATCACAGTGGTGGTAATACACAGGCAGACAAATATATCAGCAATATCACACAGTGCTGGAGTTTAATCCCCTGACAGATAGAGAGGATAGAAGGATGCAGCAGTATTATGGAAGAAATTGGAAGGCTTGTGCGTGACTATTCTTCTAAATGTATACATGCACATATGAATATGTACATATGCATATTTCACTGAGATGCAAAACGCACGCACTGCTCATGCACGGCTGGATGTATGTGAGGGAGTATGTGGGGGCGTGGGAAAGGCCTCTGCTTCTGATTTTGGCCTTGAAACACACAACTTCATAGAAACCACCAGCGGAGGCGCAGATAATAAGTTGTCTCCTCAAAGGAAACAAGAGAAAGTGTGTGTGCATGTGTGTTTGCATGTGTTTGAAAGCTTTAAGTGGAATCAAGTGGAACTGACGCTGATTGAATGAAGGGTAGACTCCAGTGTGTGAGTGAGTGTGAGTGTGTGCTGTGCATAATAGCAGTGTTTCCTAAATTCCCTGAGGCAAAGCCATTCCATTTGCTCTCACCAGGGGACAGCCACCACTTATCAATTTATGAATTGAATTTCATTTTCGGCTTCCGACACTCAGCGTGAGAGTGTCACTGAGTGAAAGGCGCCTTTCACTTCTTTGTAAGATAGTGAAGACTTCATGGTTACAGAGGAGACTCTCACACTTACTATCCATTAGAGACCTCCTCTCTCCTTAAAAGAAGCATACTTTGTCAAAACTGATAGACTTTACCTACAGTGTAAGTTTTCCAGTGCAATCATTAGGTAATTCTCTGTCAGCTATAACCAAGGTTTTCAAGGTAATTTGAGAGGTGGCCAAAAGTCTCAGGGGTTCACCGATCCATAATGCTGCTGTAATTGCCAGCCATGCGCAAACACAATCAATATCAGAGGATAAAGCTGTTAGTTTCACAGAAAAAAAAAAAAATATTAAAGAAAAGAAAAATACAGTATTACACTGTGAGCTTTGTTTTACATGAAGATCGAAGCAGAGCAGCAAACAGGGAATAAGAGAAAGACTTAGTGATGGAGAGGATGTTTCCAGCTCCAGGTAATGTGCCCTCCATGTTAACCTTGCAATATGCGAAAGCCCAGAGCAGCACCTATCTGTTCTTCATTATATGAATCAATTGCATCCTCATTAATTCTGTTCCTCATAGATCCAGGGGACAATGCACTCTGGAGACAAAACCGAGCTGCATACAGTATGTGCCTTGCTAAGAACTCATTAGACAGTCTTACAGCTGCTGTTTAACACACCCTGAAACAGCTGTAATGACTATTGACTATAGAATTATTCTGCCTATTACAGCTTGAGCTTTACTTTTGTTCAGTTTCACTTCAATTCAGTGTGAAGTTTTTTACTGAGGTTTAGTAACACTGACAAAGTTTTCCCTTTAAGTTTTCCCTCAGCAATACAGGCTTTAAATTAACATGTTGCCATTTTTAGTCAAAACTTCCTGGATGACGTTTAATTTGACTTAAAAAAGGCACCTGATATCACTAGTTGCCAAACCAGATTGTGCAGATTGTGATTTTATAAAATGAAGACACAGATTCTCTCACCTGTTTTCCCTTGTGGAAGCCTCCAGGTAAAATAATATATCCTAGCAATTTCCACAAAAAGGAAACATTAGAGACAAGTTTGAAAAAATGTAACTTCTATAGCTGTATTGTGATGTTCTGTGTGTGGCTGGACCCAAAGACTCTCAAGACAGGTTCAACACGTTTTAATGATAGTAAGTAAAAGGGAAAAGGGACCAGGCAACTGGACCAGAGGGACCATGGAAGTCTTCCTGAGAGGAGCACAGACAGATCAAGTGAGTAGATTCAGTTTACCACTGGCAGGAGAGTGAGTTATAGGCTGCGAGTGCTGAGAGACCAGATCAACAAAATCTAAAAGGTGAAAACTATGGCAAAGAAGATCTCTAGTTATTAAAAATTAACTCACCTACTTTAGAGACTAAAAGATGGTAAAGACTTAATCACTTTACTGCCAGGTGGTTAATATATAGGTACTTTTAGGTAATCCCAGTGGTTATTCCCTAATAATGTTGCAGCAGAATTTTTCATCAGCAAAAATCAGAATTGTACCTACGCACAGTACTTGACTTAAGTACTTAGTTACTTAAGCCCTCTGGATTTCAGTGTTACAAAGTGAATTGATGGTTAAAACTAGAAAAATGAATAAACCATTGTTTTACCAATATTCTGTATTTACTTTAAACGTTTACTTTCAACATAATAAGGTCTCTACAGGTCTCTTTCTGATATATGCGATGCTTCTCAATGAGGATTAACCAACTTTTACCTAATTATATCATTCGCCATCCCCCTCTCTGTGCTATACATCTTTCCACAATGAAGAAACAGGATAATCTTACTAGTAACTAGTAACAAAACAAGACAACAACTTTTCCTCCACACGATGCCTCTCAGCTGTCATTGTCAGTGTGCAGCTCCCTCTACGGCTGAGAACCACTTTTTTCCTCAGGGTTTGGATGTGGAATTTTTCACACAATCTGTCGCTTGAATCTCTATTGTCTGCCCCTAGATTGAAACACAAACACACACATTTTGCTTTCTGAGCCCCTTGTGTTGAGTGGGCGGCTAGCTGTGACTGGCACTGTCAGATTAGCCCATTTAAAAAAAGACATATGTTTACTGCAACATGCATGTGTGTGTCCTCCATACTATTTCCACTGTGACTGTGACACATCCGGCATTATTCATGTTAAACCATGCAGAGTAAAAATTGTGTTATATCATATAACACCACTGCCACAGGTCTCTGGTTCATACCAACACACACACACACACACACACACACTGCATGAGCAAAAAGCCTCCTTCCGCAGAGACGGGGCACTGCATGTAAACAAAGGACTATTTAGCTCAGAGAAGCACCGACAAGAAAACGTTAAATGGTGTTAAATGGCTTTAACAGAGCTTTCAGTTATAACTTTATTGTTATATATTATTA